>CM035415.1:145517728-145522728 GCA_020310875.1 Ceratopteris richardii
GGTTTTCATGCCCTTTTTGCACAAAGCCATGGGGCTGAAAAACATACAATTCTTCATGCAAGTCACCACTCCGAAATGCAGTTTTAATGTCCAAGTGATGTACATTCCAACCACAATGAGCTACAAGTGCACAGATGCTACGAACAATAGTCATTTGGCATGTCGGTGCAAAGGTCTCATCAAAATCAATGCCTCTTTCTTGTGCATAACCCAAACCTAGCAAATGCTCCATCATGCTTACACTTCAGATTGTATACCCACTTAGTGCCAATGTCCTTCTTGCCAGGAGGCAAGTCACATAAAAAACACGTACCATTTTTCATGATAGCATTATATTCTGATTGCATAGCAACCATGCAATTTATTTATTTTTTTGCTTCATAAAGTGAAACACACTCATTCTCATCATAGAGACTAGAGGCAGCCATAACATAGCAATCTGATGCAAAAGAGGCACTATGAGGGCCTGAACGAGTAGGATATGATATAGTGCATCTAAATTGTTGTCAGGCAAAGTCTGCACCAGCTTTTTCGGCATAGTTTTTGCCTCCTCAATATCAGCTCTCTCATCAACAAGTGCATCATGTAAATCTGCATCAGAAATGGAATTATCTGCATCATCACATGAAACATATAAAAGCTAAGAAGTTTCCTCATTAGGACTAGCATGAGACTGTCCACTTGTAAAAAGAGGCAGCAAAGTGTCATACATGTCTTTGGAGCTAACTGATGTTTCCTTAGTACATGAAAGTAATGGCTGAATAACATCTTCCACAAAAACAACATCACGGTTAATCAAAATGCATTCAGTCTGTGGATGATACAGATGATGGCCTTTGCTTTCAAAACTATACCGAATAAAAATACATTGTAATGCTTTATCATCCAATTTCCAGCATTGTTGTTTAGGCACTAATGCATATGGAAGACAACCAAAAACACGAAGGTGAGCAACAAATGGCTTGCGACCATGCCAACCCTCATATGCAGTGATAAACTGCAATGCTTTAATGGGACACCTATTAAGTACATATGTTGCACACATGACAACCTCAAGGCAGAAACTATGTAGTAAAGCCTGACCCTTGACCATACACCTCACCATCTCCATAGTGACATGTTCTTCCGTTCAACAACTCCATTCTGTTGAGGTGTATACGGCACTGTACACTGATGTTTTATCCCATGTTCAACTAGAAATGCATTAAAATCAGAAGACATATTCCCCCCCTCAATCAGAACGGAGGGTGCCCATTTTACATGTTGATAGATTTTCAACCAAAACCAAAAACGTTTTGAAGAACATAAACACTTTGGACTTTGCTTTCAATGGATATACCCATGAATGCTTAGAAAGATCATCGATGAAAGTCACGAAGTAAAGATAGTTCCCAAAAGAGGGTGTCTGCATAGGACCATAGACATCACTGTGAACAAGCTACAATTTTTTAGTAGCTCGAACTGAACCATCTTTCGGGAGGGAGGAACGTTGCATTTTGCCCAAAATAGAGCCTTCACATACATGTTTACCAGGTGCCTCAAGTTTGGGCAGAGAGGACACCATTTTAAATTTCTGTAGGCATAGCAAACTAGCAAAATTTGGATTACCAAAGTGTGCATGTCAAAGTTTTGCATTTGACAAAGCTTGAGAATTGTGTACTGCACATGCTGAATCATTCATGGATTTTTTATAGTCTATGAGCTTATATAGTCGATGACATAAAATGCCATAAGCAATAATGACATTGCCATGTGATAAATCATGAATTGTAAATGTGTCATCAACAAATTTCACAACTAAGGCAATCTTGGCTAAAGCTGAAACTGATGATAGATTCTTCTTGATCCCTTGCACAAATAAAGCATCTGACAATGTAAAAGAACTACCATCAACAGTAGTCAGAATGATCTTACCAAATCCCATAATAGGATAAGAGGAGTTGTTGGTGCATGTGATAGTATTCCGTGTAGTTAGGCTCAAGTGAAATGAAGAAACTGCACTGCGAGGTAATATGTTTGGTTGCCCCACTATCAAAGTACCAAATATTTGAGTCTACTACATACATACACTGTTCATGTGAAGATGGGTCAAAACGACAAACAATAGTAAATGTCCATTCTTCATTCTACGCAAGATTAATAGACTCTGTTTTGGTTGTAGAGGCCTCTGCAACAACCACTCCAGCCTCTTTCTTCCTTGCCTCTTTAGCATCCAATTTTGGACAACTCTTTATGACATGATCATTTGCTTTACAATATTTGCAAAACAATTTTTGCTTTTCTATTTTCTTCTTGTCTCTGTAATCCTTCTTTGATTGTGCAGAATTAGCAAATTTTTGCTTACTAATAGAAGAGCTCCATTTACCTTTGCCCTTTTGACTAGCCAAGAAAGCTTGATCTGCAACACGCATAATGGACCTGTTCTGCATAGACTGATCTTCCTACAATAGAGGAGAGACTAACTCGTCAAATGTTAAGGCATTTGGATTGCCTTCCATCATCAAACAAAGAGTAGAAGCAAAACTTTGATATGAATCGGGAAGACCATTCAAAACAGTCTACACAAGTGAATTGTGAGGAAAGACTTCATCAGCAAAAATCAACTGTTCTTTCAAATCTTTGACCTTTGTCAGAAAAGCGTCCATGGAATCACCTTCATTCATGTGCTCACTCTTCAACTGTTTTTGGAGGTAAGCAACACGGGCCTCATTCCTTGCCTGGTATAAAGTGGCATCCTTAGTTGTTTTGCAAGAGCGAATGTGAGGAATAATGGCACATTTGACAGACAAGGCTATCAATGTATGTGCCTAAGCATCTATGCCATCCCAATGAATTTTCTCTGTAGTAGGTGCAACAGGAACCACAACATGAACATGAACATGAAACCCTCACCTCGTCCTCTCTCTCTCTCCCCTCACCCCATTGTCTATCTTTTTCTCTCTCTCCATTCTCTCTCTCTCTCTATCTCTGTCTCTGTCTCTGTCTCTGTCTCTGTCTCTCTCCCTTGTGATGGGGGGGATCGATGCTAGCTATGTCTTGATCTTCCCGTGACAACAATATACTGCAAGAGAAATTGGATTTTTTTTCCCACAAATCATTGCATACATAGTGCTCGAGCATTGTAGGCAGTTTGTTCTGCATTGCTCGAAGCACCATTGGAGTGTAATGCTCCCAACAATGAATTTAAGAGTGTGGCGGTGGAATAATTAGATAAGCAACTTCCCATCATTTTTCTTTGGGAAATGTCTATCGTATGTGACATCTTGGGATTTGTACCTTCATCTAAGTGACGCTTTTCAATGAAAAAAAAAAGTGTCACATTGCCCTCCCTTTCTTTGTAGTATAATAAATCAAGATCTTTATTTTTTTACAAGATTTACTTCCAAAGTATTCTTTCATTAGTTTGAAATTAGAAAATATAACTCATACAGCTAGAGACCCCTTTATCCGTCACTTTCAAGGATTAATGTCGAAAAGATCATTAATTCTTTTTTCTTACTCTAAAAACCTTGGAGATTAAACATCAAACCAATCGGCTGCTTGTGACCCTTGACATCCAACGTGTTTGTCAAAAATTGTATTTTGTTTCGCTCCTCACCTGTGCGAACAAATTTTGGCCGACGGAACAAATTTTTTTGAATTAAAAAATCGAACTGCGAATGGTCTGTTTTCGAATTCCTCTATGATTCCAACGTGCATGCAAGGTTGGCATGGTTGATTTTCTGAAAAGCGCGCAGACCAAGAGCGATGGGAGGAGGCATTGTTTTCTTCCTCGTCACCTTCGGCTTCGCAGTTGTTGGCTTGCTTACACATTGGCGCCTCCCTATCGTCTACAACAAAGGCCCATCTACCAATCGGTACGTTTTTTCTTCATCATTTTTTTTTTTCCCCCCTGTTTCGTTCGCGGGAGTCCTTGTACTCCTGTTTTGTAGAATGCACACACACACACACACAGAGAGAGAGAGAGAGAGAGAGAGAGAGAGAGAGAGAGAGAGAGAGAGAGAGAGAGAGAGAGAGAGAGAGAGAGAGAGAGAGAGAGAGAGAGAGAGAGAGAGAGAGAGAGAGAGAGAGAGAGAGAGAGAGAGAGAGAGAGAGAGAGAGAGAGAGAGAGAGAGAGAGAAAGAAGGAAAAGAAAGTGTTTTTACGTCTATTAGGAGGCCGAACTCGGCCTATGAGACAAATCGATGTACATGGGTGTATCTTCTGTCAATCAGAAAAGATAAAAGTGCTGAAAAGAAACTGGTTAAGCTGATATAGATCTCCGTAGTGTGCATGTGGGGATACCCATGAAAGTGGTGGGGGGTGTATGGAGTGCGATATCTATGATAGTCTATATGCAAAAGGGTAGTACAACAACCATGAGAATGCATCTAAGACGACTAACTAGCTCCATCCTGTTCTAGGGGGTGGGATGTAATATGTGATACATAGGTGGAGGTGGAGTCAGGGCCACCCTGATGGCTGCAACGGGATCGGCCATCATCTGGGATCGTCTCTCCTCCATGGCGCGATGGTCACAAGCCTGGATCTCCGCAATCTAGTGTCGGTGAAGTCTCGGGGCCCGATATCCTATATCACGGGGTCGTCTCCTAGCTCGAGATATCTGAGCCTGCTGAAGAGTCACCCCGCTCGGTATGTGGGCTGAGGGGGGGAGGGCTGCAGCACGTCGTGGAATAAAGAAGTCAGTGAGCTGACTCTGTCTCCCTCCTGTATGGAGTGCTACAGTAGGCTGGAGTAGGGAATCTCTGTGACTCTGTATCTCTAGTAAGAGTCGCCCGAGCTGTCGCTGGTCTCTAGAGTCCATGATCTCTCGGAGGGTGGGCTGCCCTGCAAACAGAGTCTCGTATCTGCCTCTGATGCCATCATATGCGCTACATCTGCATACAAAGTGCTCCTCATCCTCCATCTCTACTCTGCATACTCTGCATATCCGCTCCTCTCTGGGAATGTCTGCGGCTCTGCCCGTCTCAATCTCGAGTCGGTGTGATGAGACTCTCAGC
>CM035415.1:145525228-145697728 GCA_020310875.1 Ceratopteris richardii
TATATATATATATATATATATATATATATATATATATATATATGAATCATGATTCATATGATATGAAACACACATACACATTGCATGGATGATGGATAAACATAATGTGACATGATACGTCATACATTTGTACACAATATACACACGTGATGTGTACATGCACATGAAGGATGCAACACATAGAATGCCATTTACATACATGATCCATATTCTCAAGATTCAAGTATCAAACACACTCATGCACATGAAATGTATTATAATTTATCATCTATATAATATACATTTATCATGTATATAGTATGCATACATGCATAATGCAAACAATAATACATATGAAACACAAAGAAACACATGAAACACACATGCACATTGCAATAAACATTATGTGAGATGCACACATTAGTTATTACTAATTACAAACACGTGTAAATTGTTTCTCAATCAAGTTTCGACTTTCATCGCTAGTCTCATTAATCTTGTCACATGTGCACAATGTACATATGTCATAGATGCATCTTGCAATGTAGTCTATACACAAGTGATCATGAAACACATGGAGTAACTACCAGAATTTCAAGACTAAAACTCAAAACATAGTGAAAATCGACCTAATAGACGGACATAAAAAAAGTTGGCCAGAAACGACATTTCCATTTGGATACGGTTCGGGAAAACGGCGAATTGTTTCTGGACCCTAGAAACGCCGTTCCCCGTAACTATGATATGTATATATAGATATATAGTTTTTAAAATATTGATTTATATTTTTTAGTGTGCTTCATTTTGTATTGCTTTTCTTTATTGTTTGTATTTTTCATGTCTTATATTGATCTTATTTTTCGTGTAGTCTCTTGCTTTTGTTTGTTGTTTTTTCTTACGTGTATGTGTTTGTGTTCTCTATCTTGGGTTTGTAACTTAGGATAACTGTGAACTTATGAAGGTATATATAAGCATAAATGGACTATGTCCAGTGGAAGAGTGCTTGGTACTATTATATGCAAACTCTACTAATAGGTAAGTACTCTTCCCAATTAGTTTGCCTTTCATTTACATATGCTCGGAGCATATCTTCTAAGATTTGGTTAACCCTCTTTGCTGGGCCATCCTTCTGTGGATGCTTGACCGTGCTCATGCTAAGTTGAGTATCCAATCTCTTGAAGATAGTTCTCCAAAAGTGGCTAGTAAACTTCCTATCCCGATCTGAAACAATGTCTAATGGAAGATCAGATAATCGGTTTAGGTTTTCAACAAATAACCTAGCCATTTTTGTTAATCCATCCACAATTATTAAGATTGAGTTGTGCCCTCTCAGTGTTTTAGGTAATGCTATTATAAAATCTATGGAGATGCTCTTCCACTTCCTGTATTGATCTAGCATTTTTTACATTCAAGCACATACTCTATGACGTCCTTATTAAGTCCAAGCTAGTATCCTCTTAACAAGGCCATAAGTCTTGTTAACTCTTGGGAGTCCCGCACTAGATATGTCATGACACTCATATATTATACTTATAATATATGATGTCTCATCTCAAAATCTCTAGGGACACATACCTTACCTTTGTACAACAGATATCCATCATGGATATTGTAATTCTTCCACTTGAATCCTTCTTGAGTATCCATCGATATTCCATCCTCATTGGAAACCCATATGTCAAGATCCCCTTTCTCTATGACTTCCCAAATCTTGGTATATGTAGGATGAAGCCTACATTTCCCTCTAATGGACTCAAGCAACTTATTAGTTATGTGAGTAAAACTCAGTTCATTGAGCATAGACATGCGGCTAAGCGAGTCAGCCACCACATTATACTTTCCCTTCCTATACCTAAGCTCATAATCAAACTCCTCAAGGGTTTCTGCCCAACGGGCCTTACGACTCTTAAGGTATGTTTGATTAGAGGGCCAGAGTCCACTTAATGCTCTCTTGATCAAACACTATCATAACCTTGGCACCAAACAAGTAATGACGTCACTTCTTCAAAGCATGGACAATTGCATACAACTCCTCATAGACGGAGTAGTTTTTCTGAGTTGGTTCTAGTTTCTGACTCTTAAAAGCTACTGGTCGATCATCTTGAACTAAAACTGCTCCTATAGCAAAATCACTTGTGTGATTCTAAACCACAAATGGTTGATTAGGATCCGCTATTTGTAAAAGTAGAGCTGTTGCTAGCTCTACTTTTAATTTCTCCATATTTCGCTTCTATTCATTTCCCCAATGAAAGATTTTCCTTTCCCTTACAATACTTTTGGCATAATTCTTGATGAATCTTTGGTAGAATCCGGACAAACCTAGGCAGATCTGCCATTCTTCGAGGTTTTAAGGATGTGGCCATTCCATAATAGCTCACACCTTTTCGGGATCCACTTGGATTTCATGTTTGGAGATGATATGTCCAAGATATGTAACCTTTGGTTTGAAAAATTCACACTTCGATTCTTTAGCAAAGAGTGAATTTTCCTTAACACTTGGAAGACTATATGTAAGTGTTCAAGTGTTCTTCTTTCGACTTACTATAAATCAGAATATCATCAAGAAAGTCTACTATGAACTTTCCTAAATAGGGCCTCAACACATTGCTCATGAGTGTCATGCATGTGGATGGAGCATTGGTGCGACCAAATGCCATCACCAAAAACTCATAGTGCCCATACCTAGTTTGTAAGGCAATCTTAGATGCATGTGCTTCCTTTATCCCAATCTGATGATATCCTGATCTTAAATCAAGCCTAGTAAAAATATTGAGCTTGATGGAACATATCAAATAGATCATCCAATGTGGGCATTGGAAATCTATTTTTAATAGTTACCTTATTCAATGGTCTATAATCAATACAAAAATGCATAGAGCCATCCTTTGTTTTTAACTAAGAGCTTTGGCGATGCCCATGGAGAATTACTAGGTCTAATAAATCCTTTAGCTAAGTAATCTTGAATCTGAGTTTCTACTTCTTAATGCGTAGCTACACTAAGTCTATATGGAGGTTTACAAATAGGTTTTGTTTCAAGTACTAGGTCAATGGAATGGTCAGCGTCTCCTCTAGTAGGTGGTAATCCTTTGGGTGAGTCAATTAGAAATACATCTTTATATTCAAACATTAATTGTTTGAAATCTTTAACTCCAAATTTGTTGGAGTTTGAGGTCTGTGGAAGCACCCGAACAACACAAGGAAGAAGAAGAAGCGTGGAGCACAACACGCAATACTGAATGTATTACCAAGTGAATGTACAAAGATAAGTAACCTGTTAGGGTTATATTCATATATACAAGCTAGGAAAAAACCCCCTAAAGAGGGAAGAAAGTGCCCCAGCGGGCCTAAGTGTGTTCACACACATCACTACAAAAATATGTCAACAAATCCCTCTGGGAGTGATGTGGTGAACAGGGAGATGGCACTCATGTATAAGGAAGTGCCAAGCTATGTGGAAAGAGATCAATCCACAAAAGGAAGTAAGCCCAAAGCTTTGCAGAAAGCTTCAAAATTCTCCCTAGGCAGAGCCTTTGTGAAAAGGCCTACAACGTTCTCCTCTGTGGGCACATATGCCAAATTGATCTCTCTAGCAAAGAACCTCTCCTTGACATAATGATAGTGCACCTCAATGTGCTTAGTGCGAGCATGGAACAAAGGGTTGCTTGCAACCGCAAATGCGCTTTGACTCTTAGTAAAGATGGTGGTGGCAGAAGACTGATCAACACCCAAATCAGCCAAAAGGAGTATGAGCCACACACACTCAACAATCATTGTGAAAGCTTCCCTATACTCAACCTCACAACTAGAAGTGGCCATAATAGGCTGCTTCTTCCTCAACCAAGATATGCATGAGCTACCAAGCATGAAGGAAAAACTACTAGTGAACACATGAGTGTCATAGCAACAAGCCGAGTCCGAGTCAGAAAAAGCATGTAAATCTGACGGTAATGATCCCCCCTTGGGATAAAACAATCTAAGTAGCCGGGTACGACTCAAGTAGCAAAAGATGTGCCTAACCGTTTGCCGATGCTTAACACCTCGGCAATGCATAAACCTGCTCATCTGAGAGACAAAAAACTGAATATGAAGCCGAGTTATGCATAAGTAAATCAAGCATCCGACACCCTGTTTGGATAACTTTGAACTTATGAAGGTATATATAAGTAACTTGAGTTCGTAAGTTTGGATAACATCAAATGCATCGCTAAGCATCATGAAGACTCAATCGTAAACTTGTCTTCACAGGAGTCGCAATAGGTTTGCAATAATATGTCAATATATTTTGTTTGACACAAAGCTATTCCTCCATCAACTTGCATGAGCAGAATCTCCAAATAATGATGCAAATGCCCCAAATCTGACATCTCAAAAGAGGCATGCAAATCAGCCTTAAAATCAGAAATATGCTTCTCATTAGAATTAGTGAGTAACATGTCATCCATGTACATAGCATGTCATCCACGTGCACAACGATGATCAAAAGTACATCATCTGCACGCTTAACATATAAGGTGCTCTCAGTTGGACTATTCTCAAAACCATGTGCAATAAGGTAGGCATGTATCTTTTCATACCAATCAAGTGGTGCTTCCTTCAAACCATATAATGCCTTCTTCAACTTGCACACTTTGTTTTGATGCCCTTTCTACACAAAACCATAGGGCTGAAACACATACATTTCTTCATATAAGTCACCATTATGAAATGCTATAATAATGTCGACCTGATATACATTCCAACCATGATGAGCTGCAAGTGCACAGCTGTGCTACGAGCAGTAGTCATTTGGCATGTGGGAGCAAAGGTCTCATCAAGATCAATGCCTCTTTCTTGAACATAACCTTTTGCAATAAGAAATATGAAAGAGCAAGATAGATTGTCGATTTCTAGAAGATTTTGTTGTTGCAATAATGGTTCCTTTTCCTCTTTCGTAAACAAGGACATATAGTTTCTGCCGATTGTTCTATTCTTCCTACTAGTAGCTTGAAAGAACTTTTTTCTAGAGGAACAAAATATAGACTTCATACCTCTAAGGATGCTTGCATCCTTAAAGATATAGAAAAGGGCATTGATAATTTCATTCTAAAATTTGAAGAATCTTTAGGTATTCACAGAATTTTTACACATTGGAAATCAATAGTAATGAAGAAAGTTTCTATGAAGGTTGATATAGCTTTAGGGAGGAATTCCCCTTCATTAGATAGTTTATGTGTAAGTGATTTGACTTCACTAAAAAATTTTCATAGAAACTTTGTGATTTCTTATGTGGATAAATGTCCAAATAATTTTGTTTTTACTTGTAAAAAGTTTTATGTAGAATGTCTTATGAAAGAAGCTCACTCCTCTACATATCAATTTTGCAATGTTTCTTCTGGAGAAGTTATTTCAAGTCATCAAGATTTTTGTAAATCTTATGGTTTCTAATTGTATCAAAATTTACCGTTTTTATATACAGTTTGAAAATTCCATAAGAACCCCATCAAACCGAGATTTATAGCTACATCTTGTAATACTTCTCTTACGGATGTTTCCAAATGGGTAAGCAACTGTTTTAAAGCCATTTTACCTACTATTCATGATATTTGGAAGGAATTACTCAAAGATGCAGATGTGCTAACTTTCACTAGTTGGATCTTAGATAATTCTCTAGGTGTTATTCCTGTAATAAAGTCTCTAAACTCTTCAAGAACTATAGAAGAAAAATCTATTCCTTTGGGGCTTCAAACTTTTGACTTCACAACCTCGTATACAAAGTTAGATTTGAATGATCTAAAACATAGGATTTCCTCTTTTAAATTCACCAAAGATAGATGTAAGGCTCTTTTGGTAGAAAAATCTGCATTACATTTTGATTATTTATGGTTGAAATCCAAGTCTATAGGTATAGATAGTACAAAGAAACGTTACACTAAAATAGTAGATGAAACCGACATTCTTCTTTGGTTAGATTTTCTTTTAGAAAACTTGTATATTTCAGTTGGTGATAATTTATTCAAACAATGTATTGGAATTCCTATGGGTACAAATTGTGCTGTCTTTCTTGCTAATTTTTATCTTTTTACTTATGAATTTGAATTTATGGAAAGGCTTGTTTTAGCTAATACCTGTCCTATCATTATACACAAACTTTCTAATATTAGACGCTTTGTAGATGATCTGTTTGTTCCTGATTTTAGTTCTTTTCAAGATTTTATGTATTTAGACAATGATGCTTTTGGTGGTGGTATTTATCCCAAAACTTTTTGTGAGCTGAATTGGACTTTACATGGTTATTCTTGTTCTTTTCTAGATCTAAAAATATTTGAGTCTCCTTTTGGTTTGGAAGTAGACATTTATGATAAAAGATTAGAACCGGAATTTGCTAGCATTAACATGATACGTATGCCTCATATTGATTCAAATATTTCTCATTTAGCAAAGTACGGCATTATTTGCTATCAATTGTTTAGATTTTCTCGTCTATGTTCAAGCTTGTCTTCATTTGTAGTTCAGTGTTGTCAACTAATCTCATTGCTTGTTCAAAAAGGGTATTTGTTCAAGAAAGTTTCAAAGAAGGTAAGAACTTTCTTGCTTCGTAACAAGTTCATTTATGGTTCCTCTTCTTTTCATGTGTTCAAATTAATAATTAGTAAATTCAATAGAAAAAGGGAACACTTTAAGGGTTAATGATAAGGTATTTTGTGAGGTTTTTTTTTTTTGTTTTGTTTTTTGTTTTTTGTTTTTTTTTTCTCTCTCTCTCTTTCTCTCTTTATTTATAGCTTCATTCTAGTCTTTTGTTCTTTTATATTTATTATTATTATTATTTTTATTATTATTTTAGCTATTTCTTTATATTTTTTATTATTATTTTTAATATATGTAAAAAAATTATTATTATTATTATTATTATTTTTTATTTTTTTATTATTCATATATATGTTTATTTATTTATCTATATATTTATTAATTTTAGTTTTAATTTTTATAATTCTAATTCCTTTCTTCTTATTATTTGTTTATTTTTTGTGCAAGACTTTATCATGGCTGAGTTTGCCCTTCACTTCCGGAAGTGATAGAAACTCAGTTCGTTGACTTTGTTAGAGATCTTGATTTAGAAAGACTCTTTATTAAAGTCTGCACCTACTCTAGGGCACTGATGACGCGAGTAGGGATGTCATAGCTAGTTGTCCAAGTTATGCATGATAAAGTTTAATTCTGATACTTCTTGTTTAGGACAGACATAGAAGTTGACGATGCACTTTTTGTTTCGTTTTGTTTTTGTTTAATTTGCTTATATATATATACATACATACACACACACACACACACATATATATATATATATATATATATATATATATATATATATATATATATATATATATATATATATATATATATATATATATATAAAATTATTTATTTATTTATGGAATTATTATTTTTTTGTTAATCTTCTTTTACTTTAATTTTTATTTTTATATATTTATATATTTATATTTTTTATTTTAATTTTTTTCTTTTTTTATTATTTAACTATTTATTTTTACTATTATTTTTTATTTTATTTTTATTATTTATTTATTTTCTGTTTTGTGTGTGTGTGTGTGTGTCCTCCCCCCCCTTTCTTTCTTTTGTTTTTGCGTGTGTGTGTGTTCGTGTGAGTGTGTGTGCGTCTCTTTTTGTATTGGTTTTCTTTCTTGTTTATATTTTTCATGTCTTATATTGATCTTAAGTCTCTTGCTTTTATTTGTTATTTTTTCCAATGTGTATGTGTTTGTGTTCTCTATCTTGAGTTCGTAAGTTTGGATAACGCTAAACTTATGAAGGTATATATTATACCTATCAGTTGTTCTATCAGGTTTACGCTTCAGCTTGTATACCCACTTAGTGCCAATGGCCTTCTTGCCAAGAGGCAAATCACATAAAGACTAGGTACCATTTTGCATAATAGCATCGTATTCTAATTGCATGGAAGCCATCCAATTTTGTGAATTTTGTGCTTCATCAAAAGATACAGGCTCATTCTCATCACAGAGATTAGAGGCTTCCATTGCATAGCAATCTGATGCAAAAGCTCTATGAGATCTTGAACGAGTACAATATGACAAAGATGCATCTAATTTTCTATCTCGCAAAGTCTGCACCTGCCAGTTAGGAAGAGTTTTTGCCTCCTCTATATGAGCCCTCTCATCAACAAGTGAATCATGTGAATCTTCATTAGAAATGGAATGAACTACATCATCATGTGGAACTTGTAAAGGCTGAGAAATTGCCTCATTTGGAGAAGCACTTGACTGTCCACCTATAAAAAGAGGAAGCAAAGTGTCATATACATCTATGGATCTAACTGATGTCTCCTTAGTACATGAAAATAATGGCTGAATTGCATCTTTCAGAAAAACAACATCACGTCTAACCAAAATGCGTTTAGTGTGGAGATGATATAGTTGATAGCCTTTGCTTTCAGAATAGTACCAAAGAAAAGTACATTTCAGTGCTATATCATCCAATTTCTTGCGTTGTTGTTCATTCACTAATGCATATGCAAGACAACCAAAGACATGCAAATGAGAAGCAGATGGCGTGCGGCCATGTCAAGCCTCATATGGAGTGATAGGCTTCAATGCTTTAGTGGGACACTTGTGAAGTACAGATGCTTCACACATAACATCCTCAAGCCAGAAGCTATGTGGTAAAGCCTGGCTTTTGACCATACACCTCGCCATCTCCATGAGTGATCTCTTCTTCCTTTTAGCAACTCCAACTATTGAGGTGTATACGGCATTGTACACTGATGTTTTATCCCAGGTTTAGCTAGAAATGCATTAAAATCAGATGACATATGTTCGCCTCCCCTCGATCAGAAAGGAGGGTTCCCATTTTACATGTTGATAGATTTTCAGCCAAAACCAGAAACTGTTTGAAGGACATAAACACTTCGGACTTTTCTTTCAATAGATACACCCATGCATGCCCAGAAAAATCATCAATGAAAGTCACGAAGTAAAGATAGTTCCCCAAAAAAGGTTTCTGCATAGGACCACAAACATCACTGTGAACAAGTTGCAATTTTTGAGTAGCTCAAACTCAACCATCTTTTGGGAAGGAGGAATGCTGCATTTTGCTCGAAATACAGCCTTCATAGACATGTTTACCAGATGCCTCGAGTTTGCGTAGAGAGGACACCGTTTCAGATTTATGTAAGCATAGGAAACTAGCAAAATTCAGATGACCAAAGCATGCATGCCAAAGCTTTGCATCTAACATAGCTTGAGAATCTTGAACTTCACATGTTGAAGTATTCACAAATTTTTCATAATCTATGAGCTTATATAACCCATGACATAAAATGCAAGAAGCAATAATGATATCACCATTTGACACATCATGAGTTGCACATCTCTCATCAACAATTTCACAACCAAGCCGATCTTGGCTAGTGCTGAAATTGATAACAATTTTTTTTGATCCCTGGCACAAACAAGGTATGTGACAATGTAAAAGAACAATGTGAAAGAACAATTTGAAAGACCAATGTGAAAGAACTTTCATCAGCAGTAGTCAGAATGATCTTACCAGCTCCCATTACAGGATAAGAGAAGTTGTTAGCTATTGTGACAGTATTCCCTGTAGGTGGAGCTCAAATGAAGTGAAGAAATTACGCTGCGAGGTAATATGTTTGGTTTCCCTACTATCAAAGTACCAAACATCTAAGTGTACTCTAGACATACATTGCTCATGAGAAGATGGGTCATAACTGCAAACAATAGTAAACGCTCATTCTTCATTCCGCACAAGATTGGCAGAATCTTTTTAAGGTGTAGAGGCCTCTGCAACAACCATTCTAGTCTCTTTTTTCTTTGCCTCTTTTGCAGCCAGTTTTGGACAACTCTTTATGACATAATCATTTCCTTTTTAGTATTTAAATTCTGCTTTTCTGTTTTCTTCTTGTCTTTGTCATCCTTCTTATTATGAAGTAGCATATTTCTGCTTATTAGTATAGGAGCTCCATTTACATTTGCCCTTTTGACTAACTAGGAAAGCTTGATCTGCAACATGCATAATGGACTTGTTCTACCTAGACTAATCTTCCTCCAACAAAACAGAGACTACTTCTTCAAATGTTAAGGCATTTGGATTGCCTTTCATCATTAATTGAAGAGTAGAAGCAAAACTTTGATATGAATTTGGAAGACCTTTTAGAACAGTTGGCAAGACTTCATTAGCAGAAATCAACTACTCCTTCAAATCTTTGATCTTTGTCCAAAAAGTGTCCATAGAATCTCCTTTGTTCATTTTCTCACTCTTCAACTGTTTTCGGAGGTAAGCAACAGAGCCTCATTTCTTGCTTGGTATAAAGTGGTAAGTGTATCCCAAGCCTCCTTAGTTATTTTGCAAGAGGGAATGTGAGGGATAATGGAACGTTTGACAAACAAAGCTATGTGCTGAGCATCTCTTCCATCCCAACGAAGTTTCTCTTCAGTAGGTGAAGAAGGAACCGCAACATGAAGAGGAATTTGAAGATCGTCATCTTCAACGTCATATACATGATGCATCATATATGCGGCATGCCCATAATGGGTAATTAGTACCATCCAATCTATCCTAAACAACTAACATACAAAATACATACATTGCATTCAGCCATGGCCACTTACTAAAATACCTTGAAGCAGAAAAATGATTGTATCTCGAAAAGTTGAATAGAACTACCCTGTCGAGCTCTGCTAAACCTATAATAGACTTCGAGGTGCTTGTATTGGCAAATTGAAACCTATATATATGTTTGGCACAAAAGGACGAAATAATCTGCACAAGCATCGCAATAGTGTGTTCGAAGGCTGAAACGAGCTCAAATTGCGATTTCGACACCACAAAGCGAATCACTTTTGAACTCCTAATCGCCATGAGCATGCTCGCCAATCTCCTTGCAATTTTGAGAGTGTGTCCGGAGGGGTGTTGACGACGCCCTAGATGAAGTGACGACCTGCTCTGATACCAATTGTTGGAGTTTGAGGTCTGCGGAAGCATGTGAAGAGCATAAGGAAGAAGAAGAAGCTTTGAGCAAAACACACAATATTAAATGTATTACCAAGTGAATGTACAAAGATAAGTAACCCATTAGGGTTATAGGCCTCAGCGGTCCTAAGTCTATTCACACATTTCACAATGGAAATATATCAACAAAATTCTTGCAAAATTGAATAATAGAAAGTCGTGTCCATAGTTACATTATGATAAAAAAAAGATACATCTGAAATGTCATAACTTTGCAAAGACTTACGAGCATCTAGACTAAACAATGCATAAACATTCTATACATCATGTAAATGAAATAAAGTATCTACCTGAATGTATGATATAAGAGGTGTATTTGGTACATCCCTCTCACCTTGAATACAAAATGTACTTCCATTCTTAACAAATTCAATAGTATTGTTTTGTTAACTTCTTTTGAGTGTAAATCTCCAAAGCCATTCTTTGCCAATACTATATCTTCTCTATCCATATTCATAATTTGGAAGTCTAAGTGATTCGTAAATTCTTGTATTTGGATTTCCAAATTGGATACCATAGTATCCCATATCCTCTATAATGCTTGCCCATTCATGTAGTTAGCTAGTTAGCTGAGGAGTTAAGTAAGAAGGCCCCTTGCTAAGCTAGCCCCTTGCTTGCGTCCAAATCAAATTTGGGTAGCGATAGCTCATAAACTACCTTTTTTTTTTTTCATTTTGTGGCTTTTTGGGTAATATTTGAGAGTAGAACTTCTCTCTGTTTCTGAATCCGTTTCATGTAATTTTTGGTTTGCTAGAAACATTAGTTAGTCTTCCTGTTGGAAAACAATGTCACATTAGTCCAAAATCCATTTAGGGCAGAAACCCTAATTTTGGTACTTAGTCATTGTTGAAAAATTGGGTAAAATTTTTATGAGCCTATCTTCTAGAGCTTGAAGAGGGCTTTCTAATGGTATATGACATTTAGTCATTAGAGATCAGATTCGGGAGAAAACTGTAACCCGAATTTTTTGCTGATGTGGGGTTTTTACCTCATTTGATAGCTCTCAACATGGAGGTCATAAAAATGTTGTCAGATCATTCATCAGGTGGTCAGAAGTGTGAAAAAGCAGGTCAAAAAGAACTTTCAGTGATTAAATTAAAAATAAAGCAAAAGCAACTTAAAAACTTGCGTTGAGTTTTTAAATCAAAAGCGATCAGCTTTATTCAACTTCTCGCGCCAAAATTTAACGAAAAAGCTGCTTTATGAGTTTTGGATCGCTACCACACTTAGCGCTATAAATTGGAGGCTTAGGGTCACTTTTGAGACATCCAACACAAAGCCAACGCCAGCTTTGGTCCCTCTCTTGAGGAGGTAGTGCTCTAGCACTCATGGGGCAGCCATGGTATACTTTGTGAAGCTATGTTGAGGAGAAGCCATGGAGTTCTTCTTGGAGAAGAGTGTGCTCACACTCTTGTTTGTAGAGAAGACTTACTCATCAGAAGCTTGGTGGTTTGGATCAGCCATCTACATTATGTATTTGAAGATTGTCTTCTACATGAAGATTATGGAGTACTTCAGAGACATTGGATGGAGCTTAACATAAGATTGCATCTTATGTTAACTATTCAGGTACATATTCTCTTTATGCACACAGGTACTACTTGGAGCTTATGGAGGCAGTGGCATCCATATTTGGAGGAGTCCTATTCGGCATACATAAAGGAGAATCAGTACATGCATGCTACATGCATTCAGATAGGTGTTTTCACATGAGTATGAGGATTTCTGTCAGCATGTTAGCATTCTATGCTAATTCTATAAGTATCTGATCTTTCACACACGCATCTGATTTAGGGTCTTCTATAGCCTAAAGTCAGATTAGTTTTTGCTGAATATCAGTTTCAAACTGATCTTTCCTCTTTCTGTCACTCATATACACTCTTCTACAACCTATCAGGTCATACATCTCATACATATTCAGATTTCTGTCCCTACATGTGAATATTCTTGTAAATTTTGTACATACAATCTTCCATCTATTTGTGTTCACATAGAGTGGTTGAGATTTTGACTCCCACATTATAATTTGGCATTTGTATATATGATAGTGTGAGTAAGTAGTCGCTTACGTAACACTTTGAACATGTTGTCTAATCCCTCTCTATCTTTGTCTCATTATTGTATGATTAATTGTTGTATGTTCATGTTTGTTAATATTGGAAGATACTGAAATCTATGTTGTAGATCTTGGGAACCTATGGAACCTGTGGAATTAGTTATGGGCCTACTTAATTTCCGACACTTCCAAAGTGTTGTCAAGTACAAATTCTAATGTATTCTCTGAGCAGTGTTGCATATGCAACATATTGCGAACGTTCGCAACTTTCACAACTTTCGCAACTTTCGCAACTTTCACAATGCAACTTATGAACAAAAAAATTGGCGAGTTGAGTCATGTAAAAAAGACCAATACCTCAATGAGCAAAAAAAAGAGAGGGACATAGAGAGAGTATACAATGTTTCACTTACTATATGATCATTCCCACATCATGTACCATATAATATCATGCATATGCATATATATGTATGTACTTATGTATGTATTTATGTAGTATGTACTATGTATGTATTTATATTCAAATTTTTGTACGTGTTTATCCAAAGGTATGTTTATTTACTTAGTTATGTATGTATGTATGTTTGTATGTATGATGTTATTCCGATGATTTATTACTGTATGTTTATTCAAAGACATGTTTACTTGTGTTTGTATCTATTTGTGTGTGTGTAGTATGTACCTACCATGTATATAATATGTATTGCATGCATGTATGTATCTTTGTGCTATGTTTGTGTGTAATATGTGTATACTAGGTATATATGTACATAATAATGTAGTAGTATATATTTACTACTATGTATGTAATATAATATAAACTATGCATGTATGGATGTATGTATGTACTATGTATATATGTACATGACAAAACACATCAACGACCTATATATTTGATACGTACATTGTATAAATGTTAACACGTCTTGTTTTCATGTCTTTTTTATGATGCTTAAGCATTTATAGGAGGATAATTATACTTAGGACATCTAGAATTCCAAAAACAAATACTAAAATAAAAAATGATTTGTATGCAACTTGGGGTTCACAACTTGAACCCATCGCTAATGCATTAGCAACCCGTTGCCTACCACGTTTTCATCCCATTGCTAACCACCATGTCTCTGAGTAATTCAAATTTTCGTGCACAGTACCAGCCAAGAGTGTATCTCTGAGAGGTATCCACCATGTTTCATGTTGCGAGGGATTGGAACATCTCCCAACATGTATGTATGTATGTATATGTACGTATGCACGTGTATATGCATGTGTATGCAGATGCATATGGTAAACATGGGGTACCTGGGTTTTTGGGAGATCTTTGGTTTTCTAGCTAATGACATATGGGGGACACAGAGTTGGGAAAACATATTAAAGCAAACATTTCTGTAGCTTGTCCTGTAGCCCAGTGGTTGTTTTGCACTGGAATATCCAATAGAATAGTTTGTCCTGTAGCTATGTAGCTTGTCCTGTAGCCCAGTGGTTCATGTTGTTATGGGCACACTTATTCTTGAGAATAGTTCATATGCACTGGAATATTCAATAGAGTCCACATGTGTATGCTTGAAACTGGCTATAATGTTGTTGAATTCCTTCATACTACAGAGAGCGAGGAATGCTTGTCCTGTAGCCCAGTGGTTCATGTTGTTATGGCACACTTATTCTTGACAATAGTCCATATGCACTGGAATATTCAATAGCGTCCTGATGTGTATGCTTGGAACTGGCCGTAATGTTGAATTCCTTCATACTACCGAGAGCGAGGAATGCTTGAGGGGTGATAGGCCATTGTTTGTAAGAACAGTATGGGCATCTTATAGCAGGTTACACTTCCTACTATTGCAAGGAATGATACAGCTTAATCATCCATTTTTATGCGGAATACCTACATTTACAACAAAGTGGAGCTTTGGCTACAATGAGCAAGTTCTGTTTGAGGGTTAGACATACTGGTGTCATAAAATTGTTCATTCACTGTGTATGACCCATACAAACTGTTTTCCTGAGCTATTTAATGATCTTTCCACTCTCCTGCTTCTCCTACCTTTTTATTGGGGTGGTGGGGGGAGAGTTGTTATTGTTGTAGTCGCGAGGGTGTTTGAAATTTTGATAATCAGAATCTCAATTATGAAGTGCTTGATGGTTGCAGGTTGCATCGTTTGTTGGCTACCACAGCTGTTATTTGTGCATGGATGATGTGAGTTGCCCCTTATCTTCTGATTACTGGTCTGATCGTGTCAAAATCTCTTCAGATATGTAATTCTTTCGTTCTTGAAACAGGTGGGCTATTGTATTTTTGGCACAATGGAAACCTCTCGTAAATCCTGTATTATGAATCTTAGCAAAGCTTTAGCACAGACTTCCAGGTTCTGAGCGATTCATTTACTAATCATTAGTATAGGTCTTTTAGCTTTGCATTCACCATGCCACTCAACTAAGTTCATGTATTTAAATATTATGGAATATAAGAATCAAGCAGAACGTCCTGTTTACTAGTGTAAATTTATCTAAATCCACTGTGCTACAATAGGTCAGGAGATTCCAGAACAATATTCTAGCAGATTCTTTGCAATGCAAAAAATTAATGCCAAGCAAGGTTTGCTTCATCTGTTTTATGGATGTTTTATACTAAATCAAGCTGTAATGCTTAAGTCCTCACATAAAATAGCATTCTTTGTGAATCTTTTATTTAGTATGAGTGTCATGGATCAAATTATCACTTCACTCTTTTTTCCTCTTTATTCAAACCACCCATTGAAAGAACAAAGTGTCCAGTGTTGATCTCTGTAGAGAATACCATGTTTATCTTGATTGTGGTGCCAATCTATTTCGATACTTAATGTTTGCAATGTGCATTCTTGAAACAATAGAATGGATCCTATGTTAAATGGATGATTAGCAAGCTTAAGCAGAAACTTTCAGATTCCGAGCAGTCTTTTTACCAATCAACCAAATAAGTAATTCGGCACTGTTATCACTCTGCCTCTCATCCAAGTCTATATATCCAAAAAAATTTAATATAGAACCTTAAGCAAAATCTGGACTCTGCTGTTTGCTTGTATGCCTTTCTCTTGATGAATTATTCTATAATTGCATTTCAGCAGATTCCTTGCAATATAATGAGGTTAATGCTGAGCTAGGATCTCTTTTCCTGCGTTTCTGTTTTATACTTTCTTAGTCCGTGATGTCTGCCTCTTCATACAAAACAATATTTTTTGCAAACTGCACATTTACCATTTAGAGTTCCATTATTCAATTTGATGTTCTAGTTTTTTAGGACCTCCCTCTTACCCCCACCGTTGCCCAATTGTGGCTTCTATTTCACATGTATTATTTAAGAGAATGTTTTTTTTTCCCCTCCTTTGGATAACCAGTGTCTAAACCTATAAGTGGGCTGCTGTCTATGATCTATCTTCAGTGATGGAACCTTACATTCACTTATCCAAGGAATATTAAAAACCCTTGAGCAAAAACTTCCAAACACTGTAAACATCATCTACTAATCATTCAAACGAGACTCTTAGGCTACAAAATCATTCATCAAAGCCTGTACATTTGAAATGTTTTGTGGAATAAAGGATCAAGCAGAATCAGTGGTTTGGTACTGTGATTCTCTTATTCCACTATTTTTGATGATGTGTCAGTATTTTGTGACAGGGTTGTAATGAATTCCTTGCAATGCAGCCACTTGCAAGGTCAACATTCAGGCATTTTTTTTGTCTGTTTTTCTAATAGTTTATCCTTACGAACAAAGATTTCGAGTGTTGACTCTAGCAGTCTTTATTGGAAATTCAAGATCATGCCGCTTGATTTTTTTTACTGTTTTCCATCTTTTCTAACACTTTTCATTTACGAATGAAGTGCTCTAGCATTGGTCTCTCTAAAGGATGTCACATGTCTGTATTGAAATGAGACTTTCAAGATTTCAGCCATTTGTTTTAGGAGTGAGTAGAGGAGCATGCAGAGCTAGAATGGAGTTATTGCATAGTTATCTTTTGCTTTCCTGTGAAGTAGTGGCTGTAGTACATACCATTTTCTCAGCCTTGGGACATGATTTGTCACTTCTAATGAATGAGCACACAGAACAATCTGGATATTTTTGAGCACAGCTTCAGCATGCATTTGAAGAACGGTTGAAATTTCTGGCTAAAAATAAGATGATTTATTAGATGCTTTTACTTATTATTTGTTTCCAAACATGCAAATCAAGTAAAACTTTGCATTTAGTGTCTCTGCTCCATTGCTTGTTTTCAGTTCTAAGTTTAGGTGTATTTTTTATTTTACTGGTACTGTCTTTATTATAAGCCACAAAATGCAATTGGTTTTCTCCATTGTGACTTCAAATATGTGGCCCAATATGGCCTAAGAAGACTGCATATTTGCTGTTCACCTCTACTGTTTCTTTCAATTTTCTGTATGAAGGCTTGATAGATGTGGTGCCTTTTTGTTCAAGTCATTTATGAGAGTGAAAGTTCAATCTTGGATGCTGAGTATTTTGAGTAGCGTATTCATGTTCATATTGTTGAAGTTATTCATGATATAACAAGCAAATATTAAGTTTCCAGTAGCTGGTCAAGTGAGCAAGCCATATGACATAGAGATATCTATGAATGTTATGGATGGTGGTTTTGGGTACATGGACCATTGCGAACCTGGAAGGGCATTCGAGCTAGTTAACCTTGGGGGTCCATATGTCCTTGCTTTAGAGGGTCATGTGGATGCCAATCTCATTCGCCTTGTAATTTGAGTTCAGTAATCCCATTCTATGGAAGGTTAGGCCGAGTCAAAACTTAAAAAGAAAGGTTTGCAGGAGCTTCTATCTTTTAGATTTGTCTACTCTGTGTCTTCGGTCTTTTTAGAGTGATAAATAGAAGTCAAAATAATATATCCTGTATACATGTAGAGTTAATACTTCAAGTAAAATATTTGTATCAATTGTTCGTTCCTCTTAGGTATATCTCTCTCTTCTCTATATTGGCATATAACACAGAAACCAGAATTTATGTATGGAATTGTTTTCTCCTCAAGATTTTTTTATAGAGTCGTAGAATTTTCATTGCCTAGGCAGTGTAACTTGGTAAAGCTCTTGACTTCTAGGCTTTCTGCCTAGGTTTGGAACTCATACTGGGGCATTTACTGAGTTTCAGTACAGAAGTGCAAGTGCTTTTATTGTATTACAGGTATTATCAGTTTGCTGAGGAAGTGGAGGCACAGATAGAACAAGAGGCTCTTCAAAAGGCAGATGATTGTCACTTGTGTGTTCCCTGAAATTTAGGGTACAGGAGTGAAGCAGAGCAGTGAAGCCAAGGAGCTTTGTGCTTCACTTAAAGCCCAGAGAAGTTTAGCAAAGAAACATTATAGCATTAACTGAATGCAGAAAAGCCAGTGCTGGAGATTTTATGTATTGATTACAGTGTGGTGTGGTAGTGGATCAGCAGGCTGGGATGAAATCCTTTTGGGGTGGATTGTTAGGTGACCTTATAAATAGCCTTTTTCATGGTGATCCTTAAAAGTGTGGATTGGCAGGTTGAAACAGGTGATCCTTCAAGAGTGGATCAGCATGCACCCTTTCTTTATGATGGTCCTTCAGGTGCTGTTCGACAGGCTGAAATAGTTGCACTTGGAAACACTTCCCCCAAGGACCAATTGGCTTACTCTAGCCCTATAAAATAGTTTAACTGATGGTCACTATACGTGATCTTAGTCTTCACATGATCAACGGTCTAAATTAAGATGGGAACTCAGGTTCATATGTCATACTTTGTTAGAGAGTAAGAAATCAATTTTACTGCAGCAAATCATACACTATGGAATATGTACCAACTCAACGGGATATAGATTCAACTTCAAAGCTCCATGCTCTAAGAGATGCAAAAGAAGATAAGAATTCGGCATATCTCCTACTTTCCCCCAAGAGCCTTGAGATTCAGAGGGAATCAGGAAAGATGCTCTGGCTAGATAAGGGAATTTTGTGGTAAGAATCCCTTCTTGGTGAGGCAGCGGGCTCTGTATTTTATGGGATAGCATTAAAGGATAAACACTATGGAGAATCCAAACGGAGGAATGCAGCCAGCTTTGGCAGCAACTCTAAGAAGCCTCTCCCAGATAATTCATCCGATGGATTTTTATGTTCAAAATCCGGAAACTAAAAGATGATAGAAACACAAATGGACATGAAACAAAAGAGAAAGTAGACATGAGATATATGAAACATGAATAAAGTTCAATGATATGAAAGCTGAATGAATGAATCAACAAAAAATAATTACATAATATGAAATGTGACCTGGCTGAGAAAATTTCTGAGGCTGAGGTTGAGGCTGAGCTGAACTGAGGTTGATTGGAGACTGAGGCTGAGCTTATTTAAGGTTGATCTGAGGTTGAGGTTGAGGTTGAGGTTGAGGTTGAGGTTGAGGTTGAGGTTGGGGCTGAGGTATGAGATGAATTGAAGTTGAGGTTGAAAGCTCAAGCTGAGGTTCATACACCATTTGAGGCTGACAAGCATAGGTATATGGCTAATCAACATGAGCAAAAAGGTTGATGTTGCAGAGAAAGGCACCTAAAAAGAAAAAGGGGTGCTGATGAAGAATGTCTTGAGGGTTGTGCTACTGCCTCTGGTACTTCCATGTGACTGATTCAGCATGGTGACAAAGATGACGTGTTGCTGCTCCTTGCAATATGTTGATCCAATTATATGTTTATATAGGTAAAACATGGTGCAAGAGGTTCCTAAACTTGGCACGTGAGTTTCCTAAAGTTGGCATTGACGTTGTCGACTATTTGAGTTGACTTGTAAAAAGTGATACAACATTTTTGCTTACTAAAGTTATGTAGCGGACATGCAAATCTATTGAATTTCGTCCAAGTTGTGACCATTTGTTTGTGCTTATTGAGAATATCTTTTAAGAGTGTGTATACCTGACAAGCAACTCATCATATATTTATGTTTGGGTATGTGAGTTTGTCTATGTTCAAATGTACTCTTATGTGTGTGTATAAAAGACAATAAAAGAGTATTTTGTAATTTTGACATTTATATTTATATTTATTTAATTTTATTGTGATAGAATTTGTCTTGTTTGTATCTATTTTATTCTTTTTTTTTTCTTATTTTATTTTGTTTTGTTTGCTTGTTTATTTGTTTGTTTTTTTAAATTGATTTGTTTGTTAGTTCCTCGCTAAAAAAAAGTGGATCTTTTAAGACTAGGGTTCTTCGTGTAGTTTCATGAACAATTTCTTGTTGTAGAAGAAGCCAAGTCAAATGATCATAGATGCGCAACTACACAGTTTCTCAATGTTCACTTGATTGTAACAAGGAGCCTTATTATAGGATCTCATTACATCTTTGATACACAAATGGGGGTTGTGGTTATCACTTTTTCTAACCTAAGGTTTTTAGCCAGCAGATGGGAATTGATTTGATTATTTGACTTGAGTACACATATTTTTCATAATACTTATTCTTCTTCATCGAGTTCTTACTTCAAGTAGGTATGTGCTTCAATCTCTTCTTCCAATTTCTTTTCTTCTCCTATTTTTAGTAGTGAAAAAAAAGGTTCAAATTCTTAGTTAGATCTAATTGAAATTCTTCGTATTGCTTAGATAATGGGCATATTCATTGGCCATCTCTTAGAAAAGTTTTAGCTAATGTCCATTATACTTATAATTCCATAATAACTCTTGTTTATGTGAGGCAGTCAAGAAAAAAAGCATTTGCATGATGATAGTTTTTAAAGTCCTATTTGTCGTTCACAAGTCATCCGTGTCATTTATAGCATTTATGATAGTTCATTTGTGTATGAGTCAAAATTTTAGGAACTCAATTTATTTGTTTTCAAGCGTATCTTAAAGAAGTGAGCAAAATTCATCTTAAATGTATCTTGTTTGAAAGAGTTAAACCCTTGTATGCAACCATTGCAAAATATGGTTGTGAATCATGTTGTTTTCCTTGAAAATATAGAAGGTAATATTAGGAATTCCAAAGAGTTTATAAGATAGATTGGTTTAGGGAACCATTTTGCATGTAGACCTTGCATATCTTCTTTCATAAGGGCTTGGATTTGGAATGAAAATGAAAATTTACCTTTCGCAAGAGTAAATATATCAATAAGAGAATTCCTATGATGTGATGTAGATATTCAACATCTTTCTTATCCAACCACTCTCCTCGACCTAAAGAAAATTAGGTTCCAAATCATAATATTAGTATTTTTGTATCATCTCATGGACTCTTTGAATCTCATTTTGGATTGGGGCCTATCATTGAGGATTTTCGATCATCCTCTTCTAGTGAATCTATAGTTAGGACTTTGAATGATTAATTTATTAAGTTTAGAGATTTCAAAAGGAGATTATTGTTCTTGGATAGAGTTATGTAAGAGAGTTTTTTTTTTATTTCGAAATCCTTGAAAAACATAACAAAAGAGTCCTCTTTAGACTTCTTTCCTCGGGACATTTTAAGTCTTGAAAAACATATTTTCAGCTTTGAGTTCTCTCACAAAGATTTTTGAAGTCTATTATTTTTATCCTAATCCATTCTTTGGTACATTGAATTACAAGACGTTGAAAGAAATATGAAAGAGCAGGATAGACGATCGATTTCTAGAAGAACTTGTTGAAATAGTGTTGCATTTTCCTCTTTCATAAACAGTTTTTGTTGATTATTCTTTTCTTCCTTCTAGTAGTTCGGAAGAGCTTCTATCTAGAGGAAAAAAGTTTAGACTTCATACTTCTAAGAATGTTTGAATCCTCAAAGATATAGAAAAGGGCAATCATAGTTTCATTCTAAGATTTGAAGAGCCTTTAGGTATTCATGGAATTTGTACATATTGGAAATCTCTATTAATGAAGATAGTTTCTTTCAAAGTTTATTTATCTTCAGAGAGTAATCTTTATTAGTTAGCTAATGAGAAAGCGATTTAACTTCACTTAAAAGTTTTCATAATAACTTTGTAATTTCTTATAATGATAAATGACTTAATAATTTTGTTTTTTACTTGCAAAAAGTTTTATCTAGAGTGTCTTATGAAAGAACTTTACTAAGTTTTTATCATGTTTCTTCTTATCATCAATATTATTGTAGATCTTATTGTTTCAAAGTGTGTCCAAGCCTACTAGTTTGTGAATTCCATAAAAACCCCATCAAATTTGGATTTGTAGACGCTTCTTGTAATATAGATCTCACATATACTTCCAAATGACTAAGCAATTGTGTTGACGCTGTCTTACCTACTATTCATGTTATTTGGAAGGAATTATTTAGAGAAGTAGGTGTGTCAACATCGTCTAGTTCGATCTTAGATTCTCTAGGTACTATCTTTGTTATTAAATCTTTGAACTCTACTAAAACTCTAGAAGAAAAATATGTTCCTATAGGAATTTGAACTTTTTACTTTATCACTTTATATACAAAGTCATACTTGAATGATTAAAAAACATAATTTCTTCTTTTGTTTGGAAAGTTTCTCTGTAAATTGAATAAAGGTATGTAAGGCTCTTTTTATAGAAAATTCTCTTTTGCATTTTATTTTTTTTAATGGTTGGAATCCAATTCAGTAGATATAGATAGTAGAAAAGAAATGCTTACACTATAGTAGTAGATGAAAATAATATTTTTGTTTGGTTAATTTTTCTTTAAAAAATGTGTATATTTCATTTCATGATGCTTTATTAAATGATGTGTAGGAATTACCATTGATACAACTTGTGTTATTTTCTTTGCTAATATTACCTTTTCACTAATGAATAAGTTTTTATGGAAAGCCTTTGTTTTTAAAAAATGCTCACTTTTACTTTGCACACACTTCCTAACATAAGATGCATCATAGAGAATCTATTTGTTCTTGATTTTAGCCCTTTTTAAGATTTTGTGTAGTTAAATAATGATGCAGTTGTTGATGATATTTATCCCAAAGATTTTTGTGGATTGAATTGTACTTCAAATAGTGATTCTTGTGCTTTTCTAGATATAAAACTATTTTAGTTTCCTTTTGATTTGGAAGTAGACATTTATGATAAAAAGTTTGAACTAGAACTTTATAGAATTAACATGATTCATGTGCCTCATATTCGATCAAATATTTCTCATTCAAAAAAGTATGGTGTTGTTTGCTCTCAACTGTTTAGATTTTCTCGTCTTTGTTCAAGATTATCTTTATTTGTATTGTCAACTAATCTCATTGCTTGCTAGAAAAGAATATTCATTTAAGAAAATTTCAAAAAAGTTAGATCTTTCTTGTTCGACAACAACTTCATGTATGGTTCTTCTTTTCATTTGTTCAAGGTGATCATTAGTAAATAGAAAAGGGGAACTTTCTAATAATTAATAGTAGATTTTTGTAGGTACTCTCTCTCTCTCTCTTTATTTATATGTATAATCTAATTTCTTTGTTAATTTATTAATTTATTTATTTTTCTTTTTATTTGTTTATCTTTATATATTTTAGGAATTTCTTTTTGTTTTATTTTTTGAATTTTTTATTTTTTATTTATATTTATATTTTTAATATTTTATAGTGAAAAATTTACTTATTTCTTGTGCAAAGGCTTTATTGTTGGAGTTAGACGTCTGCAGAAGCATGTGAACAACACAAGGAAGAAGAAGAAGCTTGGAGCACAACACACAATACTGAATATATTACTAGAGAATGTACAAAGATGAGTAGCTCATTAGGGCAATAGGCGTATATACAAGCCGGGGGAAAAGAACCTCCTAAAGAGGAAAAAAAGTGCCCTGACGGTCCTAGTGTGTTCACACACATCACTACCTAAATATATCAACAAGTCCCCCCTGGGAGTGATGCGGTGAACAAGGAGCTGGCAACTCATGTATAAGGAAGTGCCAAGCTATGTGGAAATCACTCCACAAAAGGAAGTAAGCCCAAAGATTTGCGAAAAGCTTCAAACTTCTCCCTAGGCAGAGCCTTCGTGAAAAGGTCTGCAATGTTCTCCTGCGTGGGCACATATGCCAAGCTGATCTCCCTAGCAGAGAACCTCTCCCTGTCATAGAGATAATGCATCTCAATGTGCTTAGTGCGAGCATGGAACATAGGGTTCCTTGCAACTGCCAATACGCTCTGACTGTCAGTGAAGATGGTGGTGGCAAAAGTCTGACCAACACCCAAATTAGCCATAAGGCGTCTGAGCCATACACACTCAACAATTGCTGTGAAAGCTGCCCTATACTCAGCCTCACAATTGGAAGTGGCCACAGTAGGCTGCTTCTTGCTCAACCAAGATATACATGAGCTACCAAGCATGAAGCAAAAGCCACTAATGGACACACGAGTGTCATAGCAACCAGCCCAATCAGAGTTAGAAAAAGCATGCAAATCTGGAGATAGTGATCCCCCCTTGCGATAAAACAACCCAAGTAGCTGAGTACCACTCAAATAGCGAAAGATGCATTTAACTGCCTACCAATGCTTAGACTCCTGGGCAATGCGTAAACTTGCTCATCTGTGAGACAACAAACTGAATATCTGGTCAAGTAATGCATAAGTAAATCAAGCATCCAACAGCCTGTTGATAGAGAACAACATCAAATGCATCTCCAGCATCATGAAGACTCAATCGTAAACCTGTCTCCATAGGAGTGGCAATAGGCTTATAGTCTTCAAGGCCAAAACACTGCAATAATGTGTCAATATATTTTGTTTGACACAAAGCCATTGCACCATCAACTTGCATAAATTGAATGCCCAAATAGTGATGCAAATGCCCCAAATCAGACATCTCAAATGAGGCATGCAAATCAGCCTTTAAATCAGCAATATACTTCTCAATAGGACCAGTGAGCAGCATGTCGTCAACATAAACAACAATGATCAGAAGCACATCATTATCATGCTTAACATATAAGGTGCTTTCAGTTGGACTGTTCTCAAAACCATGTGCAATCACATAGGCATGTATCTTCTCATAGCAAGCACGTGGTGCTTGCTTTAAACCATATAATGCCTTCTTTAACCTGCACACCTGGTTTTCATGCCCTTTCTGCACAAAGCGATGGGGTTGAAAAACATACACTTCTTCATGCAAGTCACCATTCAGAAATGCTTTTTTAATGTCCAATTGATGTACATTCCAACCATGATGAGCTGCAAGTGCACAGATGCTTCGAACAATTGTCATACAGCATGTAGGTGCAAAGGTCTCATAAGAAATAATGCCTCTTTCCTGTGCATAACCCTTTGCAACAAGCCTATCCTTATACCTATCAATTGTACCATCCGGTTTACACTTCAACTTGTATACCCACTTAGTGCCAATGGCCTTCTTGCCAGGAGGCAAGTCACATAAAGACCAAGTACCATTCTTCATTATAGCATCATATTCAGATTGCATAACAGCCATCCAATTTTCTAAATTTTGTGCTTTATCAAACAAAACAGACTCATTCTCATCACAGAGACTAGATGCAGTCGTAGCATAGCAATCTGATGCAAAAGAGGCACTATGAGAGCCTGAACGAGTACGATATGACAGAGGTGCATCTAATTTGCTGTCACGCAAGGTGTGCACCAACAATTTTGGCATAGTTCTTGCCTGCTCAATATCAGCTCTCTCATCAATAAGTGCATCATGTACATTTGCATTAGAAATGGAATTATCTGCATCATCACATGAAACCTGCAAAGGCTCAGAAGTTGCCTCATTAGGACCAGCACTAGACTATCCACCTATAAAAAGAGGCAGAAAAATATCATACATGTCTTTGGAGCTAACAGATGTCTCCTTACTACATGAAAGCAATGGCTGAATAGCAGCTTCCACAAAAACAACATCACGGCTAACCAGAATGCGTTTAGTCTATGGATGATACATACAATAGCCTTTACTTTCAGAACTGTACCCAACAAAAATACATTTTACTGCTTTATCATCCAATTTTCTACGATGTTGTTTAGGCACTAATGCATATGCCAAACAACCAAAAACACGCAGATGAGCAACAGATGGCTTGCGATCATGTCAAGCCTCATATGGAGTGATAGACTACAACGCTTTCGTGGGACACCTGTTGAATACATATGTAGCACACATGACAGCCTCAATCCAGAAACTATATGGTAAAGCCAGACTCTTGACCATACACCTCCCCATCTCCATGAGTGACCTATTCTTTAGTTCAGCAAATCCATTATGTTGAGGTGCATAAGGCACTGTACACCGGTGTTTTATCCCACGTTCAGCCAGAAATGCATTAAAATCAGAAGACATATATTCCTCCCCTCGATCAGAACAGAGGGTGCCCATTTTACATGCTGACAGATTTTCAACCAAAACCAAAAATTATTTGAAGCACATGAACACTTCGGACTTTGCCTTCAATGGATATACCCATTCATGCCTGGAAAAATCATCGATGAAAGTCACCAAGTAAGGATAATTCCCAAAAGATGGTGTCTACATAGGACCACAAACATCACTATGGTGTCTACATAGGACCACAAACATGTTTTCCAGGTGCCTCAAGTTTGGGGAAAGAGGACACCATTTTAGATTTCTGCAGGCATAGCAAACTAGCGAAATTCAGATGACCAAAGCGTGCATGCCAAAGCTTTGCATCTGACATAGCCTGAGAATCATTTACTGCACATGCCAAATCATTTATAGATCTTTCATAGTCTATGAGCTTATACAACCCAGGATATAAGATGCCAGAAGCAATAATCACATCGCCATTTGACAGATCATGAACTGTACACCTGTCATCAACAAATTTCACAACCAAGCCAATCTTGGCTAATACAGAAACTGATAATAGGTTCTTCTTGATCCCTGACATAAATAAAACATCTGAGAAAGTGAAAGAACTACCATCAGCAGTAGTCAAAATGATCTTACCAACTCCCATAACAGGATAAGAGGAGTTGTTGATGCATGTAATAGTATTCACTGTAGGGCCAGGCTCGAGTGAAGAGAAGAAACTACGTTGCGAGGTAATATGTTTGGTCGCCCCACTGTCAAAATACCAAAAATATGAGTCTACTGCAAACATGCACTGCTCATGAGAAGATGGGTCAAAACTACAGACAATAGTAAACACCCATTCTTCTTCCTGCACAAGATTACCAGACTCTATTTTTGGTGTAGAGGTGTCTGCAACAACCATTCTAGCCTCTTTCTTCTTTGCCTCTTTAGCAGCGAGTTTTGGACAGTTCTTTATGATATGATCATTCCCTTTACAATACTTACAAAACATTTTTTGCTTTTTTGATTTCTTCTCATCTTTATCTTCCTTCTTCAAATATGCAGAATTAGCAGATTTCTGCTTACTAATTGAAGAGCTCCATTTTCCTTTCCCCTTCTGACTAGCCAGGAAAGCTTGATCAGCAAATCGCATAATGGACCTGTTCTGCCTGGACTGATCTTCCTGCAATAGAACAAAGACTAACTCCTCAAATGATAAGGCATTTGGATTGCCATTCATCATCAACCGAAGAGTAGAAGCAAAACTCTGATATGAATTAGGAAGACCATTCAAAACGGTCTGCACAAGTGAGCTATTTGGTATAACCTCATCAACAAAAATCAACTGTTCCTTCAAGTATTTGATCTTAGTTAGGAAACTGTCCATAGAATCACCTTCATTCATGTGTTCACTCTCCAACTATTTTCGGAGGTAAGCAACATGAGCCTCATTCCTAGCTTGGTACAATGTGATAAGTGTATCCCAAGCATCCTTAGATGTTCTGCAAGAGCGAATGTGAGGAATATTGGCACGTTTGACAGACAAAGCTATCAATGCATGTGCCTGGGCATCTCTGCCATCCCAGTGAATCTGCTCTATAGTAGGTGCAGCAGAAACCGCAGCACGAATAGGAATATGTAGAATATCATCATCTTCGACACCTTCTGCATAAGCTTTAGTACCTGCAGTTGCAACAGTTACAGGTATGATAGGACGTTTTTCGACACCCTCCACAATGTTCCACAGTCCTTTTGCAACCAACACATGTCGCATCATATAAGCCCATAATGGGTAGTTGGTACCATCCAACTTATCCTCAATAGCCAACATACGGAATACATCACTGCTTTCAGCCATGGTCGGTGACTAAAATACCTTGATGCAAAAAATTGTCTGTATCTCGAAAAGTTGAACAGAACTGCCTAGACAAATTCCGCTAGACCTATAGCAGACTTTGAGATGCTTATACTGGCGAACAGAAACTAGTATATACCTTTGGCACAAAAAGACGAAATAGCTTGCACAAGCGCTACGATAGTGCATTTGGAGGCCGAAACGAGCTCATATCACGATTTTGGCACTACACAAAGCTATTTTGATCTCGAAAACACATTGAGTATGCTCACCAAAATTCATGCGATTCTAAGACTGCAATCGGAGGAGTGTCGACGGTGCCCTAGATGAAGCGATGACCTGCTCTGATACCAATTGTTGGAGTTAGACCTCTGCAAAAGCACAAGAATAGCACAAGGAAGAAGAAGAAGCTTGGGGCACAACACACAATACTGAATGTATTACTAGAGAATGTACAAAGATGAGTAGCCCATTGGGGCAATAGGTGTATATACAAGCCGAGGGAGAAAAACCTCCTAAAGAGGGAAAAAAGTGCCCCGACAGTCCTAGTGTGTTCACACACATCACTACCTAAATATATCAACATTTATCTGTTGGAGTTTGATGTCTAGAGAAGTACACGAATAGCACAAGTGTTGGAACTCAAGATCAAGCACAAGCATGGAAGCACATCAGAAAGGTGGACACACACAAGAAGAAGGAGCAAGTAGGGAGCTCCATGAAGTACATGTCAACTTTTCAGAAGAATCCCCTACAAAAATAGTGATTTCCATCACTAAAACCTTTGTAAATACCATTTTCTATTTTTGTAGCTCCATTTTGTGCAAGCCGAGGAGTCCTCGAGCTTGAGGAGCATTAGAAGTATCATCCTACCAATTTTCATAATTTTTAGACTCTGTTTGAGCCTTCAAATAAGCCCTAGAACCTAATTTTTAACTAGGCCGGACACTAGGTCTGGACAGGGCCAAAACTAGTCCAAAAACTATAAAAAGAGCTAGAGAGCTCATTTTTGGGGTTAGCTTCTTGTAGATTTCAGTTTTGTAATAGATTTCTTTTGTAATCAAAACCCTTCCATTGTTCCTCTCTTTGATCTTACCTTGTGCGCGTGTGTGTGTTTGTGTGTGCATGTTTGTGTGCTTTCACTCACGCACTTGTGCCTTCACTTGCTCGTGGTCTTCATACCGGTCCTCACGTCTCCGCGGATTGACAAGTAAAGGAGGTGGTGCTTACGCTTGAGCTACACCAAATTTTGGCGCCGTTGCCGGGGAGAGAGCTTCGAGGACGAGCGTTGTGATGGTAAGATCGTAGATTTGCGACGTTGGAAGGTAAAAAAAAAACTGTCATTTCAGTTCATTTTCTGTTTTTTCCTCTTCATCTTCATCATCATCATCATCTCCACCTTCTTCCATCTTCTTCTTCATAGAAAATTCTTGTTTTTTAGTGCACTTTCACCATCTTCATACCATTTTTCATGCATTATTGTGTGGGAAGGAGTTAGGAGAAGCAAGGGAGAGCAAGCGCTGTGTTTTTTTCATGATTTTCTGCTCATACGGAGCTCGCCATAGCCGGCGCTCAGAAATTTGAATTTCCCGCCAAAAAACACGATTCTGTGATGAAAATCACGATTCTGTGAAAATTCAAAATTTTTTGAAAAATCACGATTTTCTGTTTTCCCGCCTAAAAGTTGGCTGAAAAAATCACGATTCTGTGGTCATTCTCAGACTCACGATTCTGTGAGTGTGCTCAAAATCGCGATTCTCACAAATCACGATTTTCAGTCAAAAAACACGATTTTGAGAAAACACGATTTTGAGAAAACACGATTTCCTACTCAAAATCGCGATTCTCAAAAAATCACGATTTTCAGTAAAAAAACACGATTTTGTGAAAAAAAAGGCGATTCTGTGTAATCACGATTTTTTGCTCAAAATCGCGATTTTCTAAAAACATGATTTTGTGCTCAACATCGCGATTTTCATGCCAAAAACACGATTCTGAGAAAAGACGATTTTCAGCGGGCTCAAAATCGCGATTCTCACAAATCACGATTTTCAGCAAAAAAACACGATTTTATGAATCACGATTCTCTGAGTCAAAATCGCGATTTTCAAAAACACGATTCTGTGCTCAAAATCGCGATTTTCATGTCAAAAAACACGATTTTCTAAAACACGATTTTGTGCTCAACATCGCGATTTTCTAAAACACGATTTTGTGCTCAACATCGCGATTTTCAAAAACACGATTTTGTGCTCAACATCGCGATTTTCATGCCAAAAGCACGATTCTGAGAAAATACGATTTTCAGCGGGCTCAAAATCGCGATTCTCACAAATCACGATTTTCAGCCAAAAACACGATTTTGTGAATCACGATTCTCTGAGTCAAAATCGCAATTTTCAAAAACACGACTTTGTGCTCAGCATCGCGATTTTCAAATCACGATTTTCTGCTCAAAATTGTGATTTTCAAAAACACGATTCTGTGCTCAACATCGCGATTTTTTGACTTCACAGCATCGCGATTCTCTGAAAGTTCACAAAATCACGATTTTCTCCAAAGGTCCTGTTTGCCTGTTTTGAACCCCAGAAGCCTGATTTGACATAACTTTTTCATCCAAAGTCCATTTTTTGAGCTCTATAGCTCGTTGGAAAGCTCGTTTCGAATCCTACACGGCCTCAACTGTTTTTTATAAGAATAATGCGTTGATTTTCAGATAGACTAATTTGAAGTTGGGCCTCAAGTGGGACTAGGAAACCAAGGGGGCTCCCAAGGATTTTTGAGCAATACCAAGGGGGAGAAAAATTGTATCATGGGAAAGAAGAAAGCAAAAGAGAGAAGAAAGGGGGCTAAGATGGGAAAAGAGAAGGAAGATAAACATGAAGTGCATGAAATAATCTCACATGAGTGTGAAACATCTAGAGAAAAATTGCAAGGAGTCAAGGAAACGGAGGAAATGTCTAGGGGGGTGGGATCCTTATTTGCAACAAGAGAATATGATAATACTTTTGTGGATATCAGGATAGGATGTGACTACAGAAGGTTGAGTGCATATATCAATCCTCATTGTGAGTGGAATTTAATTCATATTGACCTATTGACCATTATTTTTCAGAACATTCAACCAACAACTCATTCTTCTATCCTCATGGATGATGAACAGTATGAATGCATGGGTCAAGTTGTGTTGCCTGTTATGGTGGATGATATGCAATTTTCGGAAACATTCTTTGTCATGGATTGTATAGATGAAGACTTGATCATTGGCACCCAAAGGTTCATTACACAAAATCATCAAGAATTTGAGGAGTCTTCTCCACCTATTACCCGTGCTTCTACATATTTGTCAATGGAAAATCCTAATGACTATCCGCCTTATGATAATTGGGGGCAAAATCATCTTTCCAAAGAGTGTGCTTTTCATGAAAATTTTTTTCTTTCTACTCATGTTTTTGAATCTAATCCTTCTTTGAGTATATCACAGGAAACCTTAGAGAATGGAGAAATGGAGGACTCCAAGTGTTTGGGGGATGTGAAAGGGCCCTCTCTTCCTGTAAATTTGGATTCCCCTCATGAAACCATAAGCAGGGATGATCTACACTCATATGATCAAGAAGGAGATGATCAACCAATGCTTTGTATCACTGATCTGGAAAATGATGTCGACTCTAGGGTGAATCATGAAAATCCATCACCCATTTGTACACCTAGGGATTCTATGTGTAATAAGGATAAATGTCTCGATGAATCTCTAGATCAATCTCAAACCACACAACCCATTGATCCCTTGCATAAGCCTGATGTATGTATAGAAGATCAACCCTTGTTGCATTCCCCATGTAAACATGAGTTTTCTCAAAAAACTCACATAGAAGGCCCAAAAGACCCTTACATCAAGAAACAGAAATCACATTTTCTTGATAATGTCAAGCAAATTTGGGTGGCCAAGAAATTACTTAAAGCCCAACCAAATCGCACTGTGATATGGGTACCAAAGAAAGCCCTTGCACAAAATCAGTCCCCTCACACTCGACTTCAAAATCTATGGTCTAGGCCTACCATGACTTATCCTCAAGAAAGACCACTTCCAATCCAAGGATCCCAAGCAATCAAGCCTAAGCTCAGAAAAAATCCAAGGGGGTACTTCAAGGCAACAACCTGCACAACAAAGACACCAAGGCGAGGTAAAGGACTGAATCAAGCACAGAGCTCCAATAAAGATCAAAGAACCTCTTCTGCAAGGATATGGGTTTGGAGGATGAAAGTACCGATAGCATCCACCAAAATAAAGAGCCAACCACGATGGATCAAACCCTCACGAAATCATTCAAACATGAAGCGGCCAAAGGTGATCTCTACCCAGTCGCAAACCGTTCTCAAATGGATCCCTATAAGGTGGAATGATAAGTTGTCATCTCGAGATACAATGGATACCTCCAACAAAGATGGCATCAATATCTGCAAATAACATCGAAAGCCTCGACGAGCTACAACCATGTGCTCCTTGCACAACCCTGTCTTATGCACCATTGAGGTCATGCATTTCCAAAGTATACATTATTATAGGGCCACATTACATGGCTGTGCATATACACATTTGAGAGTCCCATGCACAAGAGCACATTGCCATATGTCAACTATGTTTTCTGATACTAACATTTGCCTTCTTGCTTTTGACATGGTAAAAAAAAAAAAAAAAAAAAAAAAAGAGAAGAAGCTTGTTCCTAGGTTTGGCTCATGGAACACGAATGAGTCCTGCTTAGTGGAAGGTGGAACCGTTGATTATTGGGCATTTATCAGTTGAATAGAAGTGTGTAATGGCTTGCAGATGATATTATTGCCGCCGTATTTGGTAGATGGCAAGCACTTGGCATGAACATAGCATCCACAACTATTGTTTCCTCTTACCATGGTAGGAGGGAAGAACTTGAAGGTGAGAAGACTCCTGCTCAGGGTGAGGCAAAGAGAATATGTGAAACTAAGCTCAGTGTAGTTACCCAATGTTGTTTGTCAAGGAATATAAAGAAATTCAATTCTTGGTATTTGGAAAATGCTACTTTGAAGAGAGGGGACAGGACCAGGTTCTCGACGAATCTCCCATCTATGGACCATCAACCAGGGCATTCATCGATAATGATAGACCAACCAATGGTCCATCACAATGACAGGTGTACAACACGAAGAGATCCGCATTGACTAACCATTCACTATGGTAAGAATCTCCTACTTGGGCCACATTATAACCATGATAGCGTAGGAAACCTCTTCATCAGCATACCCTTGAGCACTTAGCTCAAGACCCCAAATTTTTGCACCATACTTCTTCCAATGCACTTTCCAAGTAAGCATGCATAGGGCTACATTACAAGGCCGTGCACAAGGCACATAATTTTTTCAACCCATGCACTGACACACTTATCCATCATTCACTATGGGTTATGAGTACTTGGCATGACTACTCCGAACATCATCTTTAGAAGAGCTAGAGGACATCCTGGGGGCAACATCAATACCTAGGAAGCAATTCGAAGCTAGCAGTTGCTCCAACTCAATCTTGATAACCTCTTTTGAGCAACTCACAATCTTTGAAAGCTCACAACGACGCATTCATGCGGAATCCAGGAAAGAAGCACATACCAAGGGACTATGACTTGCAAAGGCTTGTAGTGACAAATGAAGAACCGGACAACCAACGCTGCCAATTTGGAAGATAGACAACTCTTGTTCATATAGAATGGATACTACCTCTCAAAGCACTACATGGAACAACCACTACAACAAGGGTCTGTCAGGGACGACAGACTCGAGAGGGGGGGGGAGTGTTGGAACTCAAGGTCAAGCACAAGCATGGAAGCACATCAGAAAGGTGGACACACACAAGAAGAAGGAGCAAGTAGGGAGCTCCATGAAGTACATGTCAACTTTTCAGAAGAATCCCCTACAAAAATAGTGATTTCCATCACTAAAACCTTTGTAAATACCATTTTCTATTTTTGTAGCTCCATTTTGTGCAAGTCGAGGAGTCCTCGAGCTTGAGGAGCATTAGAAGTATCATCCTACCAATTTTCATAATTTTTAGACTCTGTTTGAGCCTTCAAATAAGCCCTAGAACCTAATTTTTAACTAGGCCGAACACTAGGTCTGGACAGGGCCAAAACTAGTCCAAAAACTATAAAAAGAGCTAGAGAGCTCATTTTTGGGGTTAGCTTCTTGTAGATTTCAGTTTTGTAATAGATTTCTTTTGTAATCAAAACCCTTCCATTGTTCCTCTCTTTGATCTTACCTTGTGCGCGTGTGTGTGTTTGTGTGTGCATGTTTGTGTGCTTTCACTCACGCACTTGTGCCTTCACTTGCTCGTGGTCTTCATACCGGTCCTCACGTCTCCGCGGATTGACAAGTAAAGGAGGTGGTGCTTATGCTTGAGCTACAACAAGGAAGAAGAAGAAGCTTGGAGCACAACACAACACTGAATGTATTATCAATAGAATATACAAAGATAAGTGACCCATTAGGCTTACATACATATACATAAGCCAGGGGAAAAAAAATCCTAAAGAGGGAGAAAAAAAAGTGCCCTAGTAGTCCTAAGTGTGTTCACACAGATCACTACCGAAATATATAAAGAAATCCCTCTTGGGAGTGATGTGGTGAACAAGGAGCTGGCACTCATGTATAAGGAAGTGCCAAGTTATGTGGAAGGAGATCAAACACAAAAGGAATTAGGCCCAAATCTTTGTGCAAATCTTCAAACTTCTCTCTGGGCAAAGCCTTTGTGAAAAGATTTGCAACATTGCCCTGTGTGGGCATACATGCCAAACTGAGCTCCCCAGTAGAGAACCGCTCCTTGACATAATGATAGTACACCTCAATGTCCTTAGTGCGAGCATGGAATACAAGGTTTCTCGCAATTACCAATGCACTTGGATCGTCAATGAAGATGGGGTGGTAGAAGATTGACTAACATCCAAATCAACCAAAAGATGTGTGAGCCACATACACTCAACAATTGTTGTGAAAGTTGTCTTATACTCAGCCTCACAACTATAAATGGCCACAATAGGCACTACTACTTCTTGCTCAACCAAGATATGCATGAGCTACCAAGCATGAAGCAAAAACCACTGGTGGACACACGAGTGTCATAACAACCAGCCCAATCTAAATACAAAAAAGCATGTAAATCTGGTAGTAGTGATCCCCCCTTGGGGTAAAACAATCCAAGTAGCCAGGTACTACTCAAGTAGCAAAAGATGTGCTTGATTTCCTGACAATGCTTGACACCTGAGTAATGCATAAACCTTCTCATCTAAGAGACAACAAATTGAATATTTGGCTGAGTTGTGCATAAGTAAATCAAGCATCCAAAAACTTGCTGATAGAGACATGCTCATTCTCATCACAAAGACTAGAGGCAATCATTGTATAGCAATCTGATGCAAAAGAAGCACTATGAGAGCTTGAACGAGTACGATCTGACAGAGGTGCATCTAATTTACCATCTCTAAAAGTGTGCATCAACCATTTAGGAATAGTTTTTGCCTCCTCTATATTAGCCCTCTCATGCACAAGTGCAACATGTAAATCTACATCAGGAATGGAATGATCTGCATCATCACGTGGAACCTATAAAGACCAAGAAATTTCCTCATTTGGACAAGTACTTGATTGTCCACTTGTAAAAAGAGGTAACAAAGTGTCATACACATCTTTGGAGCTAACAAATGTCTCCTTAGTACATGAAAGTAATGGCTGAATTTCATCTTCCACAAAAACAACATCATGACTAACCAAAATGGGTTTGTTCTATGGATGATACAGACCATAGCCTTTGCTTTCAAAATTGTACCCAACAAGAATACATTTCACTGCTTTATCATCCAACTTCTTGTGTTGTTGTTTAAGCACTAATGCATATGCCAAGAACAAATGCACAGATGAGCAAAAGATGGCTTGCGATCATGCCAAGCCTTATATGGAGTGATAGATTGTAGTGTTTGGTAGGACACATGTTAAGTATATATGCTTCACACATAGCAACCTCAAGCTTGAAGCTATGTAGTAAACCTTGGCTTTTGGCCATACATCTCGCTATCTCCATGAAAGGCATGTTCTTTCATTGAGCGAATCCATTTTATTGAAGTATGTACAACAACCTACATTGATGTTTTATCCCACGCTGAACTAGAAATGAATTAAATTTAGAAGACAAGTATCCCCCCCAGATCAGAATGGAGAGTGCCCAATGTGCATGATAGTAGATTTTTAGCCATAACTAGAAACTGTTTGAAGCCATAAACACTTCAAACTTTTCTTTTAATGGATACAACCATGCATGCCTAGAGAAATCATCAATGAAAGCCACAAACTAAAGGTATTTCCCAAAAGAAGGTGTCTACATAGGACCACATACATCAGTATGAACAAGTTACAATTTTATGGGCAGCTCGAAATCAACCATCTTTAGGGAAGGAATAATGCTCCATTTTGCCCAAAATAGAGCCTTCATAGACATGTTTGCAAGGTGTCTCAAGTTTGGGGAGAGAGGACACCATTTTAGATTTCTATAGGCATAACAAACTAGCATAATTCAGATGATGAAAGCATGCATGCCAAAGCTTTGCATCTGAGGTAGCCTAAGAATCTTGAAATGCACATGCTGAATCGTTCATAGATATTGTGTAGCCTATGAGCTTATAGAACCCATGACATAAAATGCTAGAAGCAATAATAATATCATAATTTGACAGATCATGAACTGTACATCTATCATCAACAAATTTGACAACCAAGCCAATCTTGGATAATGCAAAAACTGACAATAGATTTTCCTCATACCTGGCACATACAAAGCACTTGAAAATATGAAAGAACTACCACCAATAGTAGTCAAAACGATCTTACCAAATCCCATTGCAGGATAAGAGGATTTGTTACCCTTACAATATTTGCAAAAGTTTTTGTCTTTTTTGTTTTCTTCTTATCTTTGTCTTCCTTCTTTGACTGTGCAACATTAGCAAATTTTTACTTGGATGATCTCCATTTACCTTTGCCCTTCTGACTAGTTAGGAAAGCTTGATCTGCAACATGCATAATGGACCTATTCTGCCTAAGTAGTTCTTCTTGCAACAAAATCGAGAATAACTCCTCAGATGTTAAGGAATTTGGATTGTCTTTCATCATCAATCGAAGAGAAGAAAAAATATGATATGAATCTAGAAGACATTTTAGAACAATTTGTGCAAGTGAATTATCTTTCAAGACTTCATCAATAGAAATCAATAGCTCCTTCAAATCTTTGATCTTTGTCAAAAAACTATCCATAAAATCTCCTTCATTCATATGCTCACTCTCCAACTATTTTTAGAGGTAAGCAACATGAACCTCATTTCTTGCCTGATATAAAGTGGTAAGTTTATTCCAAGCATCCTTTGCTATTTTGCAAGACCGAATGTGAGGGACAATGGCACATTTGATAGAGAAAGCTATCAATGCATGTGCTTGAGCATCTCTGCCATCCAAATGAAGTTGCTGTATAGTAGGTGCAACACGAACTACAACAGAAACATGAATTTGAAGTTCATCATCTTCAACATCGTCTGCATCACCTTCAAGTATTTGCAGGTGTAGTAGGACATTTTTCAACACCCTGCACAATATTCCATAGCCCTTTCGCTACCAATACATGATGCATCATATATGCCCATAACAAGTAATTAGTACCTGTCCTCAACAACTAACATACGGAATAGATCATTGCTTTAAGCCATGGCCATTGGCTAAATACCTTGATGTGAAAAAAATGATTGTATCTTGAAAAGTTGAATAGAACCACCCTATCGAGCTCTACTAAACTTGTAGCAGGCTTTGAGGCGTTTGTATTGGCGAATTGAAACCTGTATATATGTTTGGCACAAAAGGACGAAGTTGCTTGCACAAGCACTGCAATAGTCCATACGGAGGCTGAAACGAATTTAGATCAAAATCTAAACATGACAAAGCGAAGGAGTTTTGAACTCCTAATCTCCCTAAGTATGCTCATCAATTTTTGTGTGATTATGAGACTCTGAATAGAGGGTGTGGATGATGCCCTAGATGAAGGGATGACATGCTTTGATATCAATTGTTAGATTTTGATGTCTATGGAAGTACATGAATAAAAAAAGGAAGAAGAAGAAGCTTGGAGCATAACATAACACTTAATGTATTACCAAGAGAAGATACAAAGATAAGTGACTTTTTAGGGTTACATGCATATATACAAGCCAAGGAGAAACACCTCTGAAAGAGGGAAAAAAGTGCCTTGACGGTCCTAAGTGTGTTTGCACACATCATGAACAACATATATCAACATTATCATGGTTGAGGTTTCCCTTCACTTTCAAAATTCTTAGGAACTAAGATCATTGGCTATGCCTTTGTTTAGAAAGAACTTTTATTAAAGTAGGCACCTACTATAGGGCATTGAAGTTGTGTGTAAGGATGTCATAGCTATGCATGATAAAGTTTGATACTTCTTGCTTTGGATAGACATTGAAGTTGCAAATGAATTTTTTGTTTTTCTTTTGTTGTTATTCCTTTATTTACTTATTATATACATACATACATACATACATACATACATACATACATACATACATACATACATACACACACACACATACATACATACATACATACATATACATATATATATATATATATATATATATATATATATATATATATATATATATATATATATATATATATATATATATATACACACACACACACACACACATGTGTGTGTGTATTTTTTTTTGAAATTTATTATTTTGATTCTTTGTTGTTTATTTATTAATTAATTAATTAATAGTAAAAAAAAGTGAACAAAGTAATATAAAAAAACAAGAGGAAAAATCTTTATTTACATATTTTTATTTCTTTTCTTAATGTTGTAATGCTTGGTAATACAATAATTGTTAATTTATTCATTTTGGATTTATTATTATTATTATTATTTTATTTATTCTATTCCATTTTGTATTTTCTTTCCTATTGGCTTATATTTTTCATGAATTATATTGATCTTATTTCTTGTGTAGTCTCTTGCCTTGGATGTGCATTTTTTCTTATGTGATTGTGTTTGTGCTCCTTACCTTGAGTTTGTAAGCTTGGATAACTTAGAGCTTATGAAGGTATATATTTATAAAGAGGAAAATAATGTGTAATATTTTATTTATGTTGTGTGAGCTTTTCAAGATGACTTTGTGGGGTTGTTAGCTACGAATTACAAAGATATACAAGTATGAAGAAATCATAGACATACATAGCAATAGACATGCACAAGAGATATATAAAAAATTATTGATAAGTATGTACAAGATAGTGATATACTTTGAATACACAAATAATGCACCCACAACTAATGTATCACTTTTGAGAGCTTATGTGAGAGGTAGGAAAGAGTTTGAGGAGGCTTATCAATCATATGATCTCAACGAAATATGCACATGGATTCTCTCAACAAAGGTAAAGAAAGCTCAACAATTATACTAAAAAATTTGATACTCTTCTCCCACACATCTAATTTTCCTCCTTCAAATAGGTAACACCTCTCTCCTCCAAATATTGTATGAGAAGAGAATTTCCCTCCATCGATGCCAAAGATGTTGGGGTCTATGGCCAATTGATAAGTGATCAACTTTTTTATAAGGCACATGTTGGAATTAGACGTGTGCAGAAGCACACAAATAGCACAAGGAAGAAGAAGAAGATTGGAGCACAACACACAATACTGCATGTATTACCACTAGAATGTACAAAGATAAGTAGCCCATCAGGGCAATAGGCATATATACAAGCCAGGGGAAAAAAACCTTCTAAAGAGGGAAAAAGTGCTCAGGCGGTCCTAGAGTGTTCACACACATCATTACCTAAATATATCAACAAATCCCCCCTAGGAGTGATGCGGCGAACAAGGAGTTGGAACTTATGTATAAGGAAGTGCCAAGCTATGTGGAAATCACTCCACAAAAGGAAGTAAGCCCAAAGCTTTGCGGAAAGCTTCAAACTTCTCCCTAGGCAGAGCCTTCGTGAAAAGGTCTGCAATGTTCACTTGCCTGGCCACATATGCCAAGCCGATCTCCCCAACAGAGAACCTCTCCCTGACATAATGATAATGCACCTCAATGTGCTTAGTGCAAGCATGGAAGACAGGGTTCCTCACAACTGCCAATGTGCTTTGACTGTCAGTGAAGATGGTGGTGGCAAAAGATAGATGAACACCCAAATCAGCCATAAGGTGTCTGAGCAACACACACTCAATAGTCGCTGTGAAAGCCTCCCTATACTCAACCTCACAAATGGAAATGGACATAGTAGGATGCGTCTTGCTTAGCCAAGATATGCATGAGCTACCAAGCATGAAGCAAAACCACTAGTGGACACACGAGTGTCATAACAACTAGCCCAATCATTGTCAAAAAAAGCATGTAAATCTGGCAATAGTGATCCCCCCTTGGGATAAAACAATCCAAGTATCAGGGTACCACTCAAGTAGCAAAAGACGCGCTTAACCGCCTACCAATGCTTGACACCTGGGCAATGCATAAACCTGCTCATTTGTGAGACAGCAAACTGAATATCTGGCCGAGTAATGCATAAGTAAATCAAGCATCCAATAGCCTGCTCATAGAGAACAACATCAAATGCATCTCCAGCATCACGAAGACTCAATCATAAAATTGTCTCCATATGAGTGGCAATAGGCTTATAGTCTTCAAGGTCGAAACGCTGCAATAATGTGTCAATATACTTCGTTTTACACAAAGCCATTCCACCATCAAGTTGCATAAATTGAATGCCCAAATAGTGATCCAAATGTCCAAAATCAGACATCTCAAATGAGGCATGCAAATCAGCCTTCAAATTAGCAATATGCATGTCATGAGGACGAGTGAGAAGCATGTCATGAACATATACCACAGTGATCAGAAGCACATCATTAACACGCTTAACATACAAGGTGCTTTCAGTTGGAATGTTCTCACAACCATGTGCAATTAGATAGGCATGTATCTTCTCATATCAAGCACATGGTGCTAGCTTTAAACCATATAATGCCTTCTTTAACCTGCACACCTGGTTTTCATGCCCTTTCTACACAAAGTCATTGGGCTGAAAAACATACACTTCTTCATGCAAGTCACCATTCATAAATGCTGTTTTAATGTCAAATTGATGTACATTCCAACCATCATGAGCTGCAAGTGCACAGATGCTATGAATAGTAGTCATTTGGCAAGTAGGTGCAAAGGTCTCATCAAAATCAGTGCCTCTTTCTTGTGCATAACCCTTTGCAACAAGCCTAGCCTTATACCTGTTAACTGTTCCATCAAGTTTACACTTCAGCTTGTATACCCACTTAGTTCCAATCGCCTTCTTGCCCGGAGGCAAGTCACATAAAGACCAGGTACCATTTTTCATGATATCATCATATTCAGATTGCGCTGTAGCCATCCAATGTTCAAAATTTTGTGCTTCATCAAATGAAACAGGTTCTATCTCATCATAAAGGCTAGAGGCAGCCATAGCATAGTAAGCTGATATAAAAGAGGCACTATGAGAGCTTGACCGAGTACGATATGATAGAGGTGCATCTAATTTGCTGTCATGCAAAATCTGCACCAACCATTTTGGCATAGTTTTCGCCTGCTCAATATCAGCTCTCTCATCAACAAGTGCATCATGTCAATTCGGGTAAAAAATGGAATGATCTACATCATTACACAAAACTTGCGAAGGCTGAGTTGTTGCCTCATTAGGACCAGCACTAGACTGTCCACCTATAAAAAGAGGTAGCAAAGTATCATACATGTCTTTGGAGTTAACAGATGTCTCCTTAGTAGATGAAAGCAATGGATGAATAACATCTTGCAGAAAAACAACATCATGGCTAACCAAAATGTATTTAGTTTATGGATGATACAGACGATAGCCTTTACTTTCAGAACTGTACCCAACAAAAATACATTTTATTGCTTTATCATCTAATTTTCTGTGATGTTGTTCATGCACTAATGCATATGCCAAACAACCAAAAACATGTAGATGAGAAACATATGGCTTGCAATCATGCCAAGCCTCATATGAGTGATAGACTGCAGTGCTTTAGTGGGACACCTATTTAGTACATATGCTGCACACATAACAACCTTAAGCCAGAAACTATGTGGTAAGGCCTAGCTCTTGACCATGCACCTTGCCATCTCCATGAAAGATGTGTTCTTTCATTCAACAAATTCATTCTCTTGAGGTATATACGACACTGTACATTGATGTTTTATCCCACATTCAACCAGAAATGCATTAAAGTCAGAAGACATATATTCCCCCCCTCGATCAGAACGGAGGGTGCCCATTTTACATGCTAACAGATTTTCAGCCAAAACCAAAATTTGAAAACCAAAATTTGTTTGAAGCACATAAACACTTCAGACTTTGCTTTGAGTGGATATACCCATGCATGCTGGAAAAACCATTAATGAAAGTCGCGAAGTAAAGATAGTTTCCAAAAGAAGGTGTCTGCATAGGACCACATACATCACTATGTACAAGCTACAATTTTTGCGTAGCCCAAACTGAACCATCTTTTGGAAGGAGGAATGTTGCATTTTGCCCAAAATACAGCCTTCACAAACATGTTTTCTGGGTGCCTCAAGCTTGGGCAAAGAAGACACCATATCAGATTTCTGCAAGCATAACATACTAGCAAAGTTCTGATGATCAAAATGTGCATGCCAAAGTTTTCCATATGACATAGCCTGAGAATCATGTACTACACATGCCGAATCATTCATAGATCTTTCATAGTCTATGAGCTTATACAACCCATGACATAAAATGCCAGAAGCAATAATGATGTCACCATTTGATAGATCATGAACTATACATCTGTCATCAATAAATTTCACAACCAAGCGAATCTTAGCTAATGCAGAAACTAATAACAAATTTTTCTTGATCCTTGGTACAAATAAAGCATCTAAAAAAGTGAAAGAACTACCATCAGGAGTAGTCTGAATGATCTTATCAACTCCCATGATAGGATAAGAGGAGTTGTTGGCGCATGTGACAATATTCCTTGTAGGGGTAGGCTCGAGTAGAAACTGCACTGCAAGGTAATATGTTTGGTCGCCCCACTATCAAAGTACCAAACATCTGAGTCTACTGCAAACATGAATTGCTCATGAGAAGATGGGTCAAAACTGCAAAAAGTAATATACACCCATTCTTCTTCTTGCAAAGGATGAGTAGACTCTGTTTTTGGTGTAGAGGCCTCTACAACAACCATTCCAGCCTCTTTCTTCTTTGCCTCTTTAGCAGCTAGTTTTGGATAGTTCTTTATGATATGATCATTTCCTTTATAGTACTTGTAAAAGAATTTCTGCTTTTCTGATGTCTTCTCATCTTTGTCTTCCTTCTTCGAATGTGCAGCATTTGCAGATTTTTGCTTGCTAGTAGAAGAGCTCCATTTTCCTTTGCCCTTCTGAGTAGCCAAGAAATGTTGATTTGCAACACACATAATATCCTGTTCCTTCTAGACTGGTCTTCTTGCAACAAAACAGAGACTAACTCCTCAATTGACAAGGCATTTGGATTGCCTTTCATCATCAAACAAAGAGTAGAAGCAAAACTCTAATACGAATTAGGAAGACCATTCAGAACAATTTGCACAAGTGAGCTATCTGGGATAACTTCATCAATAGAAATCAACTGTTCTTTCAAATCCTTGATCTTTTTTAGAAAAGTATCCATAGAATCACCTTCATTCATGTGCTCACTCTCCAATTGTTTTTGGAGGTAAGCAACACAAGCCTCATTCTTAGCATGGTACAATGTGGTAAGTGTATGCAAAGCATCCTTAGTTGTTCTGCAAAAGCGAATGTGAAGAATAATGGCACGTTTGATAGACAAGGCTATCAATGTATGTGCCTGAGCATCTCTGCCATCCCAACAAATTTGCTCTATAGTTGGTGCAGTAGAAACTATAGCACAAACAAGAATCTTTAGAATATCATCATCTTCGACACCATCTCCATCAGCTTCAACACCTGTATTTGCAGTACCAGTATTCGCAAGTGTAACAGGATGTCTTTCAACACCTTGCACAATGTTCCATAGTTTGTTTGCAACCAACACATGTCACATCATATACTCCCATAACGGGTAGTTGGTACAATCCAACTTATCCTCAACAACCAACATACGGAATACATCACTGCTTTCAGCCATGGCCGGTGACTAAAATACCTTGATGCAAAAAATTGACTATATCTCAAAAAGTTGAATAGAATTGCCCAGACAAATTTTGCTAAATCTATAATGGACTTTGAGATGCTTATACTGGCAAACCAAAACAGGTATATACCTTTGGCACAAAAAGATGAAATAGCTTGCACAAGCACTATGATAGTGCATTCGGAGGCCAAAATGAGCTCAGATCGTGATTTCGGCACTACAAAGCAAAGCGATTTCGATCTTTGAAACACCTTGAGTATGCTCACCAAATTTCGTGCAATTTTGGGATTGCAACCAGAGAGGTGATGAGGACGCCCTATATGAAGCAACAACTTGCTCTGATACCAATTGTTGGAGCTAGACGTCTATGGAAGCAAGTGAACAACACAAGGAAGAAGAAGAAGCTTGGAGCATAACACACAATACTGAATGTATTACCACTAGAATGTTCAAAGATAAGTAGCCCATTAGGGCAATAGGCGTTTATACAAGCCAAGGGAAAAAACCTCCTAAAGAGGGAAAAAAGTGCCTCGGCGGTCCTAGAGTGTTCACACATCACTACCTAAATATATCAACAACACATATGACAGAATCATAAAAAATTAGCTAGTTGGCTTTCCTAATTCTGACAAGATTGATTATGAGGCAAAGATGTGTACCAAATGAATATTTTAGATTAAGTGGAATTTAATCTAGGTGCATGAATACGAGGATGAACTGTGGTAAGTGATGTTTAACTTTGAATTATTGAACTTGATGTTGGAGTTAGATGTCTACGGAAGCACGTGAACAACATAAGGAAGAAGAAGAAGCTTGGAGCACAACACACAATACTGAATGTATTACCACTAGAATGTACAAAGATAAGTAGCCCATTAGGGCAATAGGCGTATGTACACACCACGGGAAAAAAACCTCCTAAAGAGGGAAAAAAGTGCCCCGATGGTCCTAGAGTGTTCATGCACATCATTACCTAAATATATCAACAAATCCACCCTGGGAGTGATGTGGTGAACAAGGAGCTAGCACTCATGTATAAGGAAGTGCCAAGCTATGTGGAATCAATCCACAAAAGTAAGTAAGCCCAAAGCTTTGCGGAAAGATTCAAACTTCTCCCTAGGGAGAGCCTTCGTGAAAAGGTCTGCAATGTTCTCCTTTGTGGGCATATATGGCAAGTTAATCTCCACAGCAGAGAACCTCTCCATGACATAATGATAATGCACCTCATTGTGCTTAGTGTGAGCATGTAACACAAGGTTCCTCGCAACTGCCAATGCACTCTGACTGTCAGTGAAAATGGAGGTGGTAGAAGACTGACCAACACCCAAATAAGCCATAAGGCGTCTGAGCCACACACACTCAACAGTTGCTATGAAAGCTTCCCTATACTCAGCCTCACAATTGGAAGTGGTCACAGTAGGCTACTTCTTTCTCAACCAAGATATACATGAACTACCAAGCATGAAGAAAAAACCACTGGTGGACACACGAGTGTCATAGCAACCAGCCCAATCACCATCAGAAAAAGCATGCGAATCTGGCGGTAGTGATCCCCCCTGGGATAAGACAATCCAAGTAGCCCAGTACCACTCAAGTAGCAAAAGATGTGCTTAACCACCTGCCAATGCTTGACACCTAGGCAATGCATAAACCTGCTCATCTCTATGATAGAAAACTGAATATCTGACCGAGTAATGCATAAGTAAATCAAGCATCCAACAACCTAATGATAGGGAACAACATCAAATGCATCTTCAACATCATGAAGACTCAATCGTAAACCTGTCTCCATAGGAGTGGCAATAGGCTTACAATCTTCAAGACCAAAACATTGCAATAATGTGTCAATATATTTTGTTTGACACAAAGCCATTCCACCATCAACTTGCACAAACTGAATGCCCAAATAGTGATGAAAATGCCCCAAATCAGACATCTCAAATGAGGCATGCAAATCAGCCTTAAAATCAGCAATATGCATGTCATGAGAACTAGTGAGCAACATGTCATCAACATATACCACGATGATCAGAAGCACATCATTAGCATGCTTAACATATAAGGTGCTTTCAATTGGACTGTTCTCAAAATGATGTGCAATTAGATAGCCTTGTATCTTTTCATACCAAGCACATGGTGCTTGCTTTAAACCATATAGTGCCTTCTTTAACCTGCACACCTAGTTTTCATGCCCTTTCTACACAAAGCCACGGGGTTGAAAAACATACACTTCTTCATGCAAGTCACTATTCAAAAATGTTGTTTTAATTTCCAACTGATGTACATTCCAACCATGGTGAGCTGCAAGTGAACAGATGCTAAGAATAGTAGTCATTCAACAAGTAGGAGCAATTGTTTCATCAAAATCAATGCCTCTTTCTTGTGCATAACCCTTTGCAATAAGCCTAGCCTTATACCTATCAAATGTTCCATCAGCTTTACGCTTTAGCTTGTATACCCACTTTGTGCCAATGGCCTTCTTGCTAGGAGCCAAGTCACATAAAGGCTAGGTACCATTCTTCATTATAACATCATATGCAGATTGTATATGAGCCATCCAAATTTCTAAATTTTTTGCTTCTTCAAATGAAACAGGCTCATTCTCATCACATAGATTAGACGCATCTATATCATAGCAATCTGATGCAAAAGAGGCACTATGAGAGCCTGATTGAGTACGATATGACAGAGGTCTACATCAGAAATGGAATGATCTGTATCATCACATGAAACCTCCAAAGGCTAAGAAGTTGCCTCATTAGGACTAGCACTAGACTCTCGACCTGTAAAAAGAGGCAACAAAGTATCATACATGTCTTTGGAGCTAATAGATGTCTCCTTGGTACATGAAAGTAAGCATTGAATAGCATCTTCCACAAAAACAACATCATGGCTAACTAGAATGCATTTAGTCTGTGGATGATACAGACGATAGCCTTTGCTTTCAGGACTGTAACCAACAAAAATACGTTTTATTGCTTTATCATCCAATTTTTTGTGATGTTGTTCAGGCACTAATGCATATGCAAAACAATAAAAAACACATAGATGAGCAACAGATGGCTTGTGACCATGCCAAGCCTCATATGGAGTGATAGACTGCAACGCTTTAGTGGGACACCTGTGAAGTACATATGTTGCACACATAAGAGCCTCAAGCTATAAACTATATGGTAAAGCTTGACTCTTGACCATACACCTCACCATCTCCATGAGTGACCTATTCTTTCATTCAGCAACCCCATTCTGTTGAGGTATATACAACATTATACACTACTGTTTTATCCTAGGTTAAGCCAGAAATGCATTAAAGTCAGAAGACATATATTCCCCCCCTCGATTAGAACAGAGGGTGCCCATTTTACACACTGACAAAATTTTAGCTAAAACCAGAAACTGTTTGAAGCACATAAACACTTCGGACTTTGCCTTCAATGGATATACCCATGCAGGCCTGGAAAAATCGTCAATGAAAGTCATGAAGTAAAGATAGTTGCCAAAAGAAGGTGTCTGCATAGGACCACAAACATCACTATGTACAAGCTACATTTTTTGCATAGCCCAAACTGAACCATCTTTTGGAAATGAGGAACGCTACATTTTACCCAGAATAGACCCTTCACAAACATGCTTTCTGGGTGCCTCAAGTTTGGGTAAAGAGGACACCAGTTCAGATTTCTGTAAGCATAGAAAACTAGCAAAATTCAGATGACCAAAGCGTGCATGCCAAAGCTTTGCATCTGACATAGCCTGAGAATCATGTACTACACATGCCAAATCATTTACAGCTCTTTCAGAGTCCATGAGCTCATACAGCCGATGACATGAAATGCTAGAAGCAATAATGATGTCGCCATTTGATAGATCATGAACTGTACATTTGTCATCAACAAATCTCATAACCAAGCCAATCTTGGCTAATGCAAAAGCTGATAACAAATTTTTCTTGATCCCTAGCATAAACAAAGCATCTGACAAAGTGAAAGAACTACCATCAGCAGTAGTCAAAATGATCTTAGCCAGTAGTCAAAATGATCTTAGCGACTCCCATAACAAGATAAGAGGAGTCATTGGTGCATGTAACAGTATTCCCTGTAGGGGAAGACTTGAGTGAAGAGAAGAAACTACACTACGAGGTAATATGTTTGGTCGCCCCACTATCAAAGTACCAAACATATGAGTCTACTCCAAACATGCACTTCTCATGAGAAGATGGGTCAAAACTGCAAACAATAGTAAACACCCATTCTTCATCCTGCACAAGATTAGAAAACTCTATTTTTGGTGTAGAGGCCTCTACAACAACCACTTCGGCCTCTTTGTTCTTTTTCTCTTTAGCAGCGAGTTTTGGACATCTCTTAATGACATGATCATTTGCTTTACAGTATTTGCAAAACAATTTCTGCTTTTTTGATTTCTTCTCATCTTTGTCTTCCTTCTTCGAATGTGTAGCATTTGTAGATTTTTGCTTACTAGTAGAAGAGCTCCATTTTCCTTTGCCCTTTTGACTAGCCAAGAAAGCTTGATCTGCGACACACATAATAGACCTGTTCTGCCTAGACTCATCTTCTTGCAACATAATAAAGACTAACTCCTCAAATGACAAGGCATTTGGATTTCCTTTCATCATCAAATGAAGAGTAGAAGCAAAACTCTGATATGAGTCAGGAAGATTATTCACAACGGTTTGCACAAGTGAGCTATTTGGTATAACTTCATCAGCAAAAATCAGTGTTCTTTCAAGTCCTTGATCTTTGTGAGAAAATTGTCCATAGAATCACCTTCATTCATGTAATCACTCTCCAATTGTTTTCGGAGGTAAGCAACACGAGCCTCATTCCTAGCTTGGTACAATGTGGTAAGTGTATCCCAAGCATCCTTAGCTATTCTGCAAGAGTGAATGTGAGGAATAATGGCACATTTGACAGACAAAGCTTTCAATGCATGTGCCTGGGCATCTCTGCCATCCCAAGGAATTTTCTCTATAGTAGGTGCAACAAAAACAAGAGCACGAACAAGAATCTGTAGAATATGATCATCTTCGACACAATCTCCATCAACTCGAGCACCTGTATTTGTAGGTGTAACATGAAGTCTTTTAACACCTTGCATAATATTCCATAGTCCTTTTGTGACCAATACATGATGCATCATATAAGCCCACAATGGGTAATTTGTACCATCCAACATATCCTCAACAGTGAACATACGAAATACATCACTGCTTTTAGCCATAACCAGTGACTAAAATACCTTGATGCAAAAAAATGATTGTATATGAAAAAGTTGAACAAAACTACCCAAACGAGTTCTGCTAGACCTGTAGTGGACTTCGAGACCCTTACACTATCGAACCAAAACTGGTATATATCTTTGGCATAAAAAGATCAAATAGCCTGCACAAGCACTGCGATAGTGTGTTCGGAGGCCAAAACGAGCTCAGATCGTGATTTTGGCACCACATAACAAAGCTATTTTGATCTTTGAAACACCCTGAGCATGCTTACCAAATATCGTGGGATTCTGAGACTGCAACCGGAGAGGTGTAGACAACGCCCTAGATGAAGCGGCAACCTACCCTGATACCAATTGTTGGAGTTAGATGTCTGCGGAAGCACACAAACAACACAGGGAAGAAGAAGAATCTTGGAGCACAACACATAGTATTGAATGTACAAAGATAAGTAGCACGTTAGGGTAATAGGTGTATATACAAGCCGAGAAAAAGAAAACTCCTAAAGAGGGAAAAAAGTACCCCGTCGGTCCTAGAGTGTTCATGCACATCACTACCTAAATATATCAACACTTGACACTTCTTGAATTTTAGACTTTTTGCTATAGAATAAGGATTAGAGTTTTGGTGATTTTTTAGGGTCTTCATATAGTTCTTTGGCATCATTGGAAAGCTCTCATGAATTACTACATGGATTCAAGAAGCCCTAATTTGCATTTTTGACCTAATTTTAGATCAAGTTTGACCTATTGTAATTTGGGGCCCCAGGATCTTCCAATACTAAAAAGCTTTGAGCATACACACTTAATTAATCAAGATGATATGTGAGAGATAGAAAGAAAGAGATCTTGAGACAAGGATAAGTAATGTAAGCAAAATGCTTACTCACTAAAATATAGATGGCTGAATTACAACATGGGAGTACTACTCAACCATATGATGTGGTGCACTCACTAAATGGAAGAATAGCCAAGAAGATGATGATGTACAAAATTCAGATTATGCTGTTATAATCAGAGTGTGTGTGAAGCGAATGAGCAACGAAGTGAACCTAACCTCACAAGAAAGTGCAACAAATCTAAAAATTAGCAAACCCTAATTTTGAAATTAGGGTTCAAAAATCCTAAAAATAGAAAATAAGGTTAACTTAGAAAAGATAGCTTCCGCCACCAGAGACTAGCCTCTCCTTCACGAATCCTTCACCTCCAAAGCTTTAGAACTCCAAAATTGACACAAGTAAGTATCAACTCTAGTTCTAAGTTATCCAAATAATGTGCCCATGTGCTATTTATATAGTTGTAGCCCCCCAAAATAAAGCCAACGATCCAATCAACAAAAAAAATGTGCTTTTTAGCCCAAAATCTATGATCGCAATTTTAAAAAGCTCCATCGTTAATTTTTTAAGCTTTTCGAGGTTATTTTAAGATCCATCGCTAAATTTGACCCAGCTTTAATTTGATCTCCCCAAATTAGTTGCTTTTGCCACTTTGACTAAATAACCTAGCTGATTTTGAGTTTGGACCTTCAAAAATGTTCGTCCTCCATTTTGGGCTGAATTAAGGTTTGAATTTTCTCCCAACTCTGACCTCTGGTGAAGAAATGAAGCATACCACTAGATAGCTCTTGCCAAGCTCTATCTATCTAGCCTAAAAAAGTTTTACCCAAACTGTACAAAAAATGCTAAGTCCAAAATGTAGATTTGCTAGAAGTGGACCATATGTACATTGACTTCCAGCAATCCCTCCTTCAATGTCATACTGGTACAAGCTTCAGTAACCTGCACATCTTCTCATGACTATCTCTATCTGCAACATTCTCACTAGAAGGAACATAAACTAGCTCAACGTGCTTCTTTGCTATCTGCTCTCGAATATAGTGGTAGTGTACCTCTATATGCTTCATCCTTGCATGATGCACTGGCTTCTTTGCTATAGCTATTGCACTCTGGCTATCTGAAAATATCTGAATGGGTTCATGTACTCTCACATCTAGAATAACTGAAAATGTTCTGCAACAAAACTGGCTCTAAAGTAGTTGTAAATGTTGCACGATATTCAGCTTCACACGATGAAGTTGCAATAGTGGGTTGTCTCTTCAAAAGCCATGAGATAAGACAATCTCCAAGATAAAAACAAAATCCACTAGTACTTCTTCTAGTGTCTCTATCTCTTGCCCAATCACAATCTGAAAATCCTTTTAGTAACAAATGTGTAGATTTTGAAAATGCCATAGCATAATCGGAAGTTCCCTTCAAATATCTGAAGATTCACTTTATTGCCTTCCAACGTACCTTTGATAGATTTTGCATGAACATTGATACTTGAGAAAATGCAAACTGTATATCTCGACGTGTACTACAAAGATATATCAAGCACCCAAATGCTTGACAATATAAAGTAGCATCAAATGAATCCTCATCTGCTACTAAATGTACTTCTGTTGTATCATATAGATACACTCATCCTCAAACATAAACTGAATCCTAAGATAATAATGCAAGATTCCTAAATCATTCACATCAAATGTTTGCTTCAATTGTTCTTTGAACATCTGCAAATCCTTATCTCTAGGATCTGTGACTATAATATAATCCACATAAATGATTGCTACAATCATCAAACCTGTTTCAGCTTTGACATAAAGAGTTGTAGCCACATCTGAGTTATGGAAACCAATGGATAAAAGATATGTGTGTATCTTTTCATACCACGCTCTAGGTGCCTGTTTCAATCCATACAAAGCTTTTATGAGCTTACACACTAAGTGTTCTTTACCTGTTTCTTCAAAACCTTCTGGCTACTAAATATATACATCCTCATGTCAAGCAATGTTGGTCTTGTCTTGCTTAAGCTACACCATGTTGGTTTTGCTATAGCTATACCATGTTGGTCTTGAGTTTAAATCACCATTTAGAAAAGTAGTCTTTATGTCAAGAACCAAAATGTGCTGCTAAAGCAAGTATTGACCTAATGACTGTCATCATAGATGTAGAAGCGAATGTCTCATCATAATCAATACCTTTTTGTTGTGCATATCCTTTGACAACTAATCTAGCTTTGTACTTGTCAATAGTACCATCTGCTTTTCGTTTGATTTTGAAGATCCATTTTACACCTATAGCTTTCTTTCCCTCTGATAACTCACATAGCTACCAAGTTTGATTCTTATGAATAGAATCAATCTCTTCTTTCATAGATTTTATCCAAATAGGAATGTTAAGTGCATCTTTAACACATGTAGGTTCATCTTCAACTATTGTAAGTGCTAAAATATCATGAATCTCAAAGTCTTTAGCAAAACTTACATGATCTTTTTGTTGTTGTTGTCTAGTCTGACTCCTTGTTCTTCCAAGCATACACACCTAATTAATCAAGATGATATGTGAGAGATAGAAAGAAAGAGATCTTGAGACGAGGACAAGTAACGTAAGCAAAATGATTACTCACTAAGATATAGATGGCTGAATTACAACATGGGAGTACTACTCAACCATATGATGTGGTGCACTCACTAAATGGAAGAATAGCCAAGAAGATGATGATGTACATAATTCAGATTATGTTGTTATAATCTGAGTGTGTGTGAAGCGAATGAGCAATGAAGTGTACCTAACCTCACAAGAAAGTGCAATAAATCTGAAATTAGCAAACCCTAATTCTAAAATTAGGGTTCAAAACCCTAAAAATAGAAAATAAGGTTAACTTAGAAAAGATAGCTGCCACCACCTTGTAGAAGACTCCTTGCTCCAAGAGAGTAGCCTCTCCTTCACGAACCCTTCACCTCCAAAGCTTCACAACTCCAAAATAGACACAAGTAAGCATCAAATCTAGCTCCAAGTTGTCCAAATAGTGTGCGCATGTGCTCTTTATATAGTTGTAGCCTCCCAAAAAAAAGCCAACGATCCAATCATTGAAAAAAGTTTCTTTTTAGCCCAAAATCTATGATCGCAATTTTAAAAAGCTCCATCATTAATTTTTTAATATTTTCGAGGTTATTTTAAAATCCATTGCTAAATTTGACCTAGCTTTAATTTGATCACCCCAAATTAGTTGCTTTTGCCACTTTGACTAAATAACCTAGCTGATTTTGAGTTTGGACCTTCAAAAGTGTTCTTCCTCCATTTTGGGCTAGATTAGGGTTTGAATTTTCTCCCAACTCTAACCTCTGATGAAGAAATGAAGCATACCACTAGATAGCTCTTGCCAAGCTCTATCTATCTAGCCTAAAAAAGTTTTACCCAAACTGTAAAAAAAATGCTAAGTCCAAAATGTAGATTTGCTGGAAGTGGACCATATGTACATGACTTCCAACATGACCTCGATCCAAAATTGACTTACATAAAAATTATGAGTGAATATTTACAATGATGATATTCAATGTCTAAAATATACAGTTAGAATATGTTAATCTATTGAAATCCTTACAATTCTATCCCTAAATTTGAAAGCTTTTTGATATCCCCATTAGAATTAATGAAAGAAAATTTACCTTCTCCTTGTGTAGGATATGTTGCATTTTTACCTACCTTTAATTGTGATGGGTTCCTTTAGAGTCTATAAGGAATTTGAAATGCATTTTTTGCTCATCATATGATGAGAGGCACCATTGTCCAATACCAATGAGTCATCTGCCCCTGAATCTTATGTCCCTAAATAATAAGTAGAGGAGCATACCTCATATCATTGTAAATAAGTGTTGACGAACTTCCTTGATTTGTAGTCATAGATGATGATGCATTGTTTGACATATTCTCTCATTTTCCATTGAAACCTCTACATTTCTTCTATGCCACTTAGAACCTCTTGAGCTTTGAAACTATGCAAGTAAATAAAATAGTAGAACAAAATAGAATAGTAGAAAAATATGAGAAAAATATAGACTGAGACATGCATATTGAGAGATAGAGAAATCAAATTCTCAAATTTCCAAGAGGGATGCTGTGACAAAGATGGGGTTGTCCATTTGTGCACCCCCAATATGGAGCTTAGATGGAGATCTAGAAACTCTAGATAAAGGGCTTACTAGTGTGAAATGCAATGTAAAGCTTCACATAGGCTCTCTGCATTCCCCCCATCAAGGTCCTATAGGGAAACCATGTGGTACCACAGGGCCTTTATTTTTTGCTTGAATGGAAAATGTGTAGAATATTATGCCCTACCTAACCTAATGGTCAGGCTCACAAAGATCATCCATTACCATCAATGGTCACACATAGAACTCATCTAACTTAGAAGTTAGGGTTCCACAAATGTTCAGACTCTCAAAATGGTTTCTCCTCATAATGGATGCCTTGTAATTTAGATTATCATGGATCATTTGTGGTCACTTGAGGGTGGAGTATTGAGTATATCTAACATGAGTAGAATGTGGTGGAAAGATGTCAGACATCTTCCTAATATCTTTTGTTTGATGAACTTTCTATGAGGTATAGACCTCTCAATTGGAAGACACTTTAAAGTAAGTTGAAGTAGCAGTATTCTTTTGAAGTGTAAGGTCCAAAAATATAAGCAAAAAATAATAAAAGAATTTCATAGATCCATGGACTAATATGCAAGATGATGTCTCCTAAAATACATAAAAATACTTCTTTCTTTGAAGTTAAAGAAATAAGGAAATTTGAGAAATTCTAAGATGTCATGGTAGTCTTTGAACACTTTGGTTTGTATTTATAAAGTTTTTTTTCTCACTATCTTCTAAAAAAATATGTGGATATCTACTAATGATTAATTTGATGAATGATTATGGATGTATTTTGATTCTAGAAATCTAAGAATTTATTTTATTGTCAAACTCATCAAAATCCTTTTCTTTAAGAATACCTACATTTGTAATTATATTTTTTGATAAAATGTTCATCAATTGACATGTCACAAACCATATAACCATTTTTTATTAAATTGTAGGGATTAGGGTTCATGAATTCTAGGGGATACTACAAGATAAGGATTAAGAAGATGCATTATTTAAAGTAGAGTATGTGAAATAATCATTTAGGAATTACCCAATGTGGATCGACTCTTAGATGCGTGATGGGCTACAAGATTCACATTACAAATATATCTTTACATACAAAATACTTTCCTTTTACTTCACTTACATAACTACACATTTTTTGAGCACTTAGCAAACTAAGAAGAAAAAGGTTTCTTGTAAGGAGTATTACAATAAAACTTCTCTTTTTCCTTTATCAAACCACAATGCAATTACTCATGTCAAAATAACCTTAAAATTTTTATTTGATAATGAAAATATTGTTGATATATTTAGGTAGTGACGTGCATGAACACACTAGGACCATCGGGGCATGTTTTTCCCTCTTTAGGAGGTTTTTTTCCCCGGCTTGTATATACGCCTATTGCCCTAACGGTTTACTTATCATTGTACGTTCTAGTGGTAATACATTAAGTATTGTGTGTTGTGCTCCAAGCTTCTTCTTCTTCCTTGTGTTGTTCATGTGCTTTTGCAGACCTCAAACTCCATCAATTGGTAACAAAGCACATTGCGGCTTCATCCAATGTGTCATCATCACCTCTCTGCTCACAATCTTAGAATCGCACGAAAATTGGTGTGCATAATCAAGGTGATTAGGAGATCAAAACGACTTCACTTTGTGGTGCCAAAATCGCAATGTGAGTTTGTTTCGGCCTCTGAATGCACTATCACAATGCTTATGCAGACTATTTTGCCTTTTTGTGCCAAAGACATATATAGGTTTCGGTTTGCCAATATAAGCATCTCTAAGTCTGCTACGGGTTTAGCAGATCTTGATAGGGTAGTTCTGTTCAACTTTTTGAGATACTATATATATATGTATATATATATATATATATATATATATATATATATATATATATATATATATATATATATATATGTCAATGGACATGGCTGAAAGCAATGATGTATTCCGTATGTTGGCTGTTGAGCAGAAGCTAGATGGTACAAATTACCCATTATGGGCTCATATGATGCATCATGTATTTATCACAAAATGACTATGGAATATTGTGTAGGGTGTTGAAAAACATCCTATTACACCTGCAAATACAAATACTAAAGCTGATGCAGATGGCATCGAAGATGGTGATATTCTGTAGATTCATATTTGTGTTGTGGTTCCTATTGCATGTACTCTAAAGAAAATTCGTTGGGATGATAGAGATGCTCATGCACATGCATTGATAGCCTTGTCTATCAAATGTGCCATTATTCCTCACATTTGCTCTTACAGAATAGCTAAGGATGCTTGGGATACACTTACCACATTGTACCAGGCTAGGAATGAGGCTCGTGTTGCTTACCTCTAAAAACAATTGGAGAGACCACATAGTTTCTGGCTTGAGGCTATTATGTGTGCAGCACATGTACTTAATAGGTGTCCCACTAAAGTGCTACAGTCTATCACTCCATATGAGGCTTGGCATGGTTGCAAGCCATTTGTTGCTCATCTGTGTGTTTTTGGTTGTTTGGCATATGCATTAGTACCTCAACAACAACGTAGTAAATTGGGTGATAAAGCAATGAAATGTATTTTTGTTGGGTATAGTTCTGAAAGTAAAGGCTATCGTCTGTATCCTCCATAGAATAAATGCATTTTGGTTAGTCATGATGTTGTTTTTGTGGAAGATGCTATTCAACGATTACTTTCATGTACTAAGGAGATATTTGTTAGCTCCAAAGACATGTATGATACATTGCTGCCTCTCTTTATAGGTGGACAGTCTAGTGCTAGTCCAAATGAGGTAACTTCTAAGCCTTAATAGGTTTCACATGATGATGAAAATCATTCCATTTCTGATGCAGATTTACATGATGCACTTGTTGATGAGAGAGTTGATATTGAGGAGGCAAAAACTATGCCAAAATGGCTGGTGTAGACTTTGCATGAAAGAAAATTAGATGCACCTCTATCATATTGTACTCGTTCAGGCTCTCATAGTGCCTCTTTTGCATCAGATTGCTATGCTATGGCTACCTTTGATCTTTGTGATGAGACTGAGCCTGTTTCATTGATGAAGCACACAATTGAACATTAGATGGATCCAATGTAATTTGAATATGATGCTATCATGAAAAATGGTACATGGTCTTTATGTGACATGCCTCCTGGCAAGAAGGCCATTGGCACTAAGTGGGTATACAAGTTGAAGCATAAACGTGATGGAACATTTGACAGGTATAAGGCTAGGCTTGTTGCAAAGGGTTATGCACAGGAAAGAGGCATTGATTTTGATGAGACCTTTGCACCTACATGCCGAATGACTACTATTCGTAGCATTTGTGCACTTGCAGATGATCATGGTTGGAATATACATCAGTTGGACATTAAAACTGCATTTCTAAATGGTGACTTGCATGAAGAAGTATTTGTCTTCAGCCCTGTAGCTTTGTGGAGAAAGGGCATGAAAATCACGTGTGCAGGTTAAAGAAGGCATTATATATTTTAAAGCAAGCACCACATGCTTGGTATGAAAAGATACATGCCTATCTGATTGTACATGGGTTTGAGAACAATCCAACTGAGAGCACCCTATATGTTAAGCGTGCTAATGATGTGCTTTTGATCATTATTGTGTATGTTGATGACATGTTGCTCACTGGTCCTCATGAGAAACATATTTTTGATTTCAAGGCTAATTTTCATGCCTCATTTGAGAGGTCTAATTTAGGGCATTTGCATCATTATTTGGGCATTCAATTCATGCATGTTGATGGTGGAATAGATGTGTGTCAAACGAAATATATTGACATATTATTGCAACATTTTGACCTTGAAAACTCTAAACCTATTGCCACTCCTATGGAGACAAGTTTATGATTGAGCCTTCATGATGCTCGAGATGCATTTGATGCTATTCTCTATCAGGAGGCTGATGGATGCTTGATTTACTTATGCATTACGTGGTCATATATTCAGTTTGTTGTCTCATAAATGAGTAGGTTTATGCATTGCCCAGGTGTCAAGCATTGACAGGAAGTTAAGTGCATCTTTCACTACTTGAGTGGTACCCGACTACTTGGCTTGTTTTATCCCAAGGGGGGATCACTACTGCCAGATTTACATGCTTTTTTTGACTCTGAATGGGTGGTTGCTATGACACTCATGTGTCCAGTAGTGGCTTTCGCTTCATGCTTGGTAGCTGATGTATATATTGGTTGAGCAAGATGTAGCCTCCTGTGGCCACTTTGACTTGTGAGGCTGAGTATAGGGAAGCTTTCACAACGACCATTGAGTGTGTGTGGCATAGATGCCTTATGCCTAATTTGGGTGTTGGTCAGTCTTCTGCCACCACCATCTTCATTGATAGTCACAGCGCTCTGGCAGTTGCGAGGAATCTTGTGTTCCATGCTTGCACTAAGCACATTGAGGTGCATTAGCATTATGTCAGAGAGAGGTTCTCTGCTAGAGAGATTAGCTTGGCATATGTGCCCACGTAGGAGAACATTGCAGAACTTTTCACAAAGGCCCTATCTAGGGAGAAGTTTGAAGCTTTCCGCAAAGCTTGGGGCTTACTTCCTTTTGTGGATTGATTCCACATAGTTTGACACTCCCTTATATGTGAGTGTGACCTCCTTGTTCACCACATCACTCCCAAGGGTGATTTGTTGACTTTGTCTTCCTTCTTCAAATGTGTAGCATTTGTAGATTTTTGCTTACTAGTAGATGAGCTCCATTTACCTTTGCCCTTCTGATTAGCCAGGAAAGCTTGATCTGCAACATGCATAATGGACCTCTTTTGCCTAGGCTGATCTTCCTGCGACAAAATAAAGACTAACTCCTCAAATGTCAAGGCATTTGGATTGCCTTTCATCATCAAATGAAGAGTAGAAGCAAAACTCTGATATGAATCCAGAAGACCATTAAGAGTAGTCTACACAAGTGATCTATCTGGTATAACTTCATCAATAGAAATCAACTGTTCCTTCAACTCTTTGATCCTTGTAAAAAAACTATCCATAGAATCACCTTCATTCATATGCTTACTCTCCATATGTTTTTGGAGTTAAGCAACACGAGCCTCATTCCTAGCCTGATACAATGTGGTAAGTGTATCCCAAGCATCCTTAGTTGTCCTGTAAGAGCAAATGTGAGGAATAATGGCGTGTTTGAGAGACAAGGCTATCAATGCATGTGCCTGAGCATCTTTGCCATCCCAACAAATTTGTTCTACAGTAGGTGTAGTAGAAACTGCAACATGAACAAGAACATGATGCATCATATAAGCCCACAATGGGTAATTCGTACCATCCAACTTATCCTCAACAACCAACATACAAAATACATCATGACTTTTATCCATGGTTGCTAACTAAAATACCCTGATGCAGAAAAATGACTGTATCTGAAAAAGTTGAATAGAACTACCCTGACAAGTTTTGCTAAACCTGTAGCAGACTTTGAGACACTTATACTAGTGAATCAAAATCTATATATATCTTTGGCACAAAAAGATGAAATAGCATGCATAAACACTACGATAGTGTGTTCGGAGGTCGAAACAAGCTCAGATTGTGATTTTGTGCGATTCTGATACTGTGATCGAGGGGGGGTGCAACGATGCCCTAGATGAGCAACGACTTGCTCTGATACCATTTGTTGGAGTTCGAGTTCTACAAAAGCACATAAACAACACAAGGAAGAAGAAGAAGCTTGGAGCACAACACATAATATTGAATGTATATGTATTAGTACTAGAATGTACAAAGATAAGTAACCCATTAGGGCTATATGCATACATACAAGTTGGAGGAAAAAACCTCCTAAAGAGGGAAAAAATTGCCCCGGTAGTCCTAGTCTATTCACACACATCACTACCTAAATATATGAACACTCAAAACTTCCATTGCAAATGCAATGCTAGTCTTGTAGCTACCATAACATACATGAGACTACCAACAATAGAGCGATAAGGAATTTTGGTAATGAATTCCGTTTCCTCATCTAATTTGGGGCAATCATCCTTGCTCAATTTCACATATGTGGGTAAAGGTGTACTTAATTCCTTTCCACCCTGCATACTAAACCTATGAAATACTTTGGATATGTACTCACTTTTAGACAGATATATACATATTTTACTCCTATCACAAGTAATGCACATGCCAAGAATATGATTGGCATCCCCCAAATCCTTCATATCAAACATCTGACTCAACTTCTATCTGAGAATTGACAAGTCATAAGAGGACTTCCCAACAATCAACATATCATCGACATAAAGTATCAAGCATATCACGCTACCATCTAAGCATCTCTTTGTGTAGAGACAATGATACTCATTGCTTCGAGAATAGCCTTGAGAATTTATAAAAGCATCAAAATTTTGGTACCATTGTCTAGGGGATTTTTTAAGTTCATATAAGCTCTTCTTGACCTTACAAACTAGACTTTCTTTGCCAAGAACTACATAACCCTCAGGTTGTTTCATATAGATCTCATATGTAAGATTTGCATGCAAGAAAGCAGTTTTCACATCCATTTGGACTAGCTCCAAGTCCTCCATTGCAATAAATCCAAGTAGCATGCACAAGGTAGTCATCTTGACCACTAGAGAGAATATTTCCTCGAAATCAACACCATGTTGTTGCTAAAACCCTTTGCAACAAGTTGTGCTTTATACTTTGGAGAAGCACCATCTAATGTGAATGTCAACTTATATACCCATTTACATGGTAAAGCTTTCTTGTCCTTTGGAAAAGGTACTAAATCCCAAGTACCATTGTTATGAATAGAATCCAACTCACTCCTCATGGCATGCTCCCACTTGACATGATCCATTGTTTGTATAGTCTCTTTGTAGCAAGAAGGCTCACCAGCATCTGTTAGCATAACAAAATCCAAACTTGGAACATATCTATCAGGTGGATGTGAGGCATGTGTAGAGTGTCTCAATGGTTGTTGAACATGAACATTTGTGGACTGATCTGATCAGACATTCTCTCAAACATTCCTATGTGCAACATTTTTATGCATGCTAATTGGAGGACTAGTATCCTCAAACACCACTCTTCTTACTTCAACCTCCTTAATGGGTTGTTTATGAACTTTAAAATCATTGAAAATGACATCAATACTTTTGATTACTAATCGTCTTTCAGGATCCCATAAGCGATATCCAAATTTTCCTTCTCGACCATATCCAAGGAAAATGCATTTCTTTGACTTATGGTTCAGCTTTTGTCTAAGATTATTGGGTATATGAACATATGCTTCACACCCAAAACTCAAAGATGATCATAATATGGTGGCTTCCCTATCCATAACTCTTGTGCCACTTTGAGACCTTTGGCAATACTAGGTGAAAGGTTAATCACATGAATTGGATTCAATACTGCTTTTGTCCAAAAGCCTTGTAAAAGGTTTGCATGATGTAGCATAGAAACTACTTTATCTTGAATAGTTCTATTCATCCTTTTAGCTACACCATTCTGTATTGGGGTATAAAGAGCTGTAAACTCTCTATAAATTCTTCTAGACTGATAGAAAAGGCTAAATTCATGTGAGGTATAGTCACCCCCATTATCTGAATGTAAAGCCTTAATCTTAGTTCCTTTTTCAGTCTCAACTGAAGCAAGCTATTTTCTAAATGTAGGGAATAACTCATCCTTTGATTTGATAGGATATACCCAGGCTTTCTAGTAGCATCATCTATGAAAGTGAAAAAATAAAGAGAACCCCTTAATGAACTTGTGGGCATAGGACCACACACATATGTATGAACAAGATCTAAAGGTTGAATTGAAGAGTCAATGTGCATTTTGTGCAGATTCTTAGTTTGCTTTCCATATTGACAATGCTCACAAAATGAAAAATGAGAGAAAGAAACACAGGTAAGTAGCCAAAACAAGAAAGATTTTCCATTCTACTACGTGATTTATGGCCCAAATGGCCATGCCAAATACAAACCATGGGCTATTCACTAACAGCTAACAAGTGTTATTTTCATGATACAAATAAAGGATAAAGTGAGCCAAAATTTCTTCTTTTTGCAATAACCATATTGCCCTTTGATATGCAAAAGGACTGAGCATAGAAGACCACCTTATAACCCATCAAGTTGACCAATTGACATCAAAATACGTGATAACTGAGGTACATGGCACTATGTGATATCTAAGGTACATGGCACTACGTGATAACTGAGGTACATGGCATACATTATGCATAGTAAATTTTGAACCATCAATGAACTACACAACATCTCCAATCCCCACAACGTCACACTGGTAAGAGTCAGTAAGTCTCACGGTACCAAGAGACTTTGCTGCATAATTAGAGAACTATTCTCTATGTTCACATGGAAAGAAGCAACAAAATCTAGTAACCACATGCAGGAAAGAGAATCAACCATAAGAGCCTCAATCGGCATAGTACTATCAAGCATCAACACATTAGCATCATAAAAAATAACATTAATTTCTTCAATCTTCAATGTCCAAGTAGATGTTGCAGGTAGCTATTTAACATGCCCATCAACATTCTGTCCTTTACCTTTAGCATTCTTTAATGCATAACAATCTTTCTTCATGTGTCCTTTCTTATGACAATAATGGCATTCAATATCCCTCTTCCTTGATTTACTTCTACTCTTATTCCATGGACCATTCCTTTCTTTGTTCTTGGTCCTGCCACATTGCTGATTATTTCATTGGTAAGAATCACAAACATTATATGCATCTCCACTCTGAGTGCCGACCATAGATTTTCTACAAATCTCCTCACTCAAGAGTGCTCCACATATGTCATCAAAGACCAGTTTACCACTAGGTGCACTATTGCTAATAGCTGTGCGAAACATATCCCATGATGATGGCAAGGTGCATAACCACAAGACGGCTTTCATTTCAATATCCATGTCCATTTTCTAAGCTTGTAATTGGGAGAATATAGCATCAAACTCATTTAGATGAGTGGCAACACTATTTGTGTCCTTCATGTGAAGGTCAATAACTTTCTCATCAAATACACTTTATTTGATGCCATCTCTTTTTCATATGTATTGCATAACTTCTTCCAAAGCTCCTCTACACTTTCACAGTCTAATAATATAAAGTAAACATTATCTATCAGGTGCAATCAAATGGTAGACCTAGCCATTTCATCTAACTCATCCCAATCATCTTTGTCCATGTCAGCAGGCTTCTTTGAGATTCCATTTACTGGCTTCCATTGCCTCCTCTGAATCATCATATCTTTAATATGATTCTTTCATAAATCAAAGTTTGTGCCATCAAATTTTTGGATCTCAAAATGGTCTTTACCCTACAAGTTTTAGCTCCTCCTCGGAACAGTGGCACTAGACCCTGATCCGCTAGGCGTGTGTGAGACCTTTGATTCCATGATGGTAGAGAATTGAATATAATTGTAATGGATCTAGAAGAGTCCAAAAACTAGTAAGGCTCAAAGAAGGATGAACAAGTGTCAGAGTCTAGGAGAGAATTCAACAGTCTTCCTAGAAAAATGAATTAATGAATAGTAATGACCAACCAAAAGGAGTATGTGAGAATAAATGTGCTCACACCAATAAGTGTATCAAGGAGTAAATCCACCACCATATAGTTGAAGAAACCAAAAATCTAGAGAAATTTTGCTAGAGTATCCTCTACAAAATGAGCATATGACGGGTGTCAAAATCTCATAAAACTAGAAGTATTGTTGTGTGTCTGTTTACTTCCATAGTGAATCACTGACTCCACTGCATATAATCAATTACCCAAAAGGAGCCAACTAGGCTTATAGAGAACCTATGAACAACTATCATACATCTCCTATGGCAAGGCTAGGTAAGTCTTCCATATGCATCATTGAAGAGACCCCAAGATCTGGGTGTCTCCTAGTTAAGAAAACCTCACCACGAGCCTCTTTATCAAACGTAAAAGGATTTATGCAAAAATGTAACTGCTATATCAACGACCACATGGATGTACATAAGCGGTATCCAAAGAAGTGTACATAGTGTGTATGGTCAATATATGCAGTAAAATGGCATTCAAAGGCTGAATTCACTGCTCAAACACTGACCAACAACATCTGCAAGTGTCTATCACCAAAGCTAAAACCTTTCAATAAACCTGTAGATCAACTAGTGTGGCTGAAATCACAACCCCAAAAGATGAATTTTCATTGTTGAAGAAATACAAAGAACACTCTTCTTCATGTTCTTGAACCTCTGTGAAGAGAACTATCGACAAAAGTACTCCAAAATGGCTCCAAAAAACACCCTAAAAATTCTTCAAAATTAGGCTTTGAAAACAAAGAATGAAGCTTTGAGGACCCAAAACTTGTTGAAGATTATTTCAAACTTAGTCTTTCCCCTTCAAGCACCACAAGAGTGTAGCTTAGTGGCAAGACATTGCCACAGTTAAGCGAGCTTCAGGGCAAACAGTACTGGGATGGGTGACCTCCCGAGAAGTAACGGGAACCTTTGTATTCCTTGATCGTTGAGGTCCTCCCTTGCATGCAATGGTGCCAATGCTGACTTTAGTGACTCGGATGACAAGGTATGCTAAGGTCTATGCCTTGGTCGCCACCTTAGTCATAAGCCTTGGAGAAATCCTTGGTGGGTGGGCAAGTGCTCACTTAGCTCGCACAAAAGGAACAAAGCTTTTGCATCAAAATGCTTTGATAGTAGTGAAGTATTTCGATGGCCATACACCACATTGCAATCTCCTTCTTGAGAGCTCTGTGATGATATCCTTGGAGTAGAAAAACGAGCTCTAACCACCACACACGGTAGTTTGCACAGCCTAAGATTTTGCATCAAAATGCTATGATACTAGTGAAGTATTTTGATGATGATGCATCACATTGCGCTCTCCTTCTCAAGAGCTCTACGATGATATCCTTGGAGTTGAAAAATCGAGCTCCAAGTGCTGCACACGGTACTCTGCATAGAGGCTGTAGAATACACAAAAAAACACAGTACATAGAGAGCACGAACAACAACTTCTTAGGTGTTACAAATGCAGACAAACATGCCATCTGTGCCTGACCAGACCACTATATGTTTTATTAAAGAACATATACAAAAGTTTTTGGTGGCCATTTGAACTTTCACATGGACACTGATGGTAACACATGCCAAATTCCTTCTTCTTTCATTGTGCTTAGCAAGCTTTCTACACTGACTATGACCAGCCTTTTGACAATATTTGCATCTCTTCTTCTTCTGTAAATTAGCATTATTAGAGGAATGAGTGGAAGGTTGAAGATTTGGTTTTGATGAACCCTAAGATGCATACTTGCTTTTCCCTTTTATTGAGATAGAAAAATGCTCACATTCCCTCAATCAAACCACTCCTATTCACTCTAGATTCCTCTTCTTGCAAAAGAAGAGACACAACCTCGTCAAATGCACACATATTTGGATTCCATTTTGCAACCAAACAAAGTGTAGTGGAAAATCTTTGAAAATATTTTGTTAATCCTTTTAATAATGTAGAGATGAGTGATGCATCTGGAATAATCTCATCCATGTTTGCCAATTGCTCTTTCAAGTCCTTGATGTCTGTCACATATGTTGGAGCAAGACAATCATCAATGGATGATTACATGAAGTCTAGCAATGAAGAAGTGAAGAAAAGATTCAAGCTCAAAGCATGAAGTCAAGTGAAGAGTCAAGAAGAAATGTTCTATACATTTATGTATATTAGTGTTGGAAAAATACTTCAAGAATACTTTGATATAGTGAAGAGTTCATACTGATATGTATATATACACTCATGTATAGTCGTGACATAGATGAGACATGAAGAATAGATGAGAATATAGTCAATAGAATTCAAGTTTTCTATGAGATGGATGTGTAGAGAGTTTTCTCGTGAGTTAGTGATTAGTATTTCCTAGAATTCTCTCAGCTTGATCATGTGAATCAAGAAAAATTTTGTACACACCTAATTCAAAAGCTAATTAAGATATGACCAAATTTTTATGATCTAATTCTCTTCCGGTTGTGTGTATGAAAAGTAGGAACATTCATATGTAGAAGTGTACAAGTGAAGTTTTCAGAATCATGCATTTTGCTGCTCAAAGATTTGCTTGGATCTCACTGCCTAGTGTAAAGTTTTTTATCTTTGAGCATTCAAAATCTAAGTTAGAAGACAAGGAAGCTTTGGCTAAAAGCATTTAGCAAAATGGGTTAGATTCTGAGAGAAATCAACTTAAGAAGTTGACCATGTCAAAGTTGCCATTTTTGGAAGGCAGTTTCTGACATAGGTTTGATCTAAGTGATCAAATTAGAAATCTAATGGTTATTTTGAAGAACTAATGATCATTATGATTGCGGAAAGATAGCATGGATATGCGTGTATCATTTGAATGATTAAAATCGAAGTCATATGCAGAGATTGAAGTTCATTTTTGAAGCAGACTATTGAGGTTCAAGGAAACTTCACACAGAGAAGTATTTCTTAATGAACTTGAAGGATAATGTAATGTTTGTGTAAAGTTTGGTTTATTGTTGATATAGAGGAGTTTTCAAATCAAAATAGATTAGAAAATTTGAGAATTAAAGGTCTCTAGCAGTGGTATCAGAGCAGAAAGATCAAATCAAGGTGAAGAAGAAGCAAGGAGAACCCCGATTGTTGCAGATATCAAAGATCTTATGAATTGAAGGAGCAAAAGGTAAAGTCTTGAAGAAAACCTGAAGAAGAACAAAGCACAAGTTCAAAGGATCAAGAAGGATTAAATCTTTATATCAAAGGTACATTATATCACCATAAATCTTAGCAATTGCAGATACAGAAGTCAAGAGATGGGAGAAAGCTTGTAGATTGACAAGCTAGATAGAGAGAACTATCCAACATGGAGCAAAAATTTTGTATCATTTATTACAGGAGGAGAAGAAAAGCCTAAGTTTAAGGATCCAAGTGTTTGAACAAGAGAAGAACTTGCTGAATTGAAGAATTGGATGAAGAAAGATGCTCAAGCTAGGAGCATCATTTACATGGCTGTAAATGATTATCTTTTACCATACATTAGAGGATTAGAAAGTGCAGTAGATGTATGGAATGCCTTGGAAGAACATTTTCAAAATACAACCAAATGGAGGAAGGCTTGACTATGGGCTGAGTTTAAAACTTTAAAGAAGAAAGGTTCTCAGTCAATCTCTAATTATGTTACAAGGATGAAGGACATTGTAGATAGTTTGGGAGTAGTAGATGAAGATATTCAAGAAGACAAGTTGGTAAGGCAAATACTTACAGGCCTAAGAGGAGATGAAAAGTGGAAGCCTTTCATATTGTCTATAGAATTATCATTAGATCATTTTACTCCCGATCTTAATCAATTGCTAGGACATATGCTAACATTTGAGCAGGACATTAAAGGAGAGAATGACAGAAGTTCAAGTCAAGCAATGTATTCAAAGGACAAGAAGAAGAATGCTAAAGGCAAACAAAAAAATGATGAAGAAGGATCTTCAAGCCAAGTAAACTTCATGAAATGAAAGATGAATTTCAGAGGTAAAATTAGAGGAGGTAAGAATAAAGAAAATGCTAAAGCTTGTTGGATTTGTGGAAGAACAAATCATTTGGAAAATGATTGCTAATATAATAATCAAAATGGTGGAAGTCATAATCAGAATTTCAGTCCTAAAGGAAAAGGAGGCAGAAATCAAAGAGGCAATTTCAGAGGAAGAGGTGGTAGGACTTCATTTACTAGAGGTGGAGGAAGGAGTTTCCAAACTCAATCCTACAACAACACCTATTACAATTATGCTTCAGTTCAGAAGGAAGACTTGAATCTCATCTTGAATGCAACACATGAAATAATCAATGAAGATCAAATGGTGTTTTATATTGACTCCAGATGTAGCAATCATCTGAGTGGCAACATTTTGTTAATGACTGATATGGAAGCTAAAGTGAATGGAAATACAACTCAAACAAGAGACAACACCAAACATAAAGTTGAGAGCATTGGATCAGCAAAGACAAAGAGTGGAAGCACACTTCTAAGCAAGGTACTTTATGTTCCAACAATTCCTAAAAATCTAATAAGTGTAGGGCAAATTGTTGAGAAGGGATATGAAGTCAGATTTACAAGTGATGGTGTTTATGTTGAAGATCCAAGTCAAGGATATAAAAGCACTGTTACAGGAAAAAAGAAAGGAAGATTATTCACTCTCAAAGTCCAAGGTAATGTGGGAAATGCATTGTTTACTTATGGAAGTCAAAAGATGTCTGAATTGGATATATGGCATAAGAGGTTAGGACATTTTAATGAAAGGGGAATAAAAGAGATGGCAAAGAATGGTTGCGATGCTTGGTCTATCAAATATTGAAGGTCAACATATGATATACAAATGTGAGGCTTGTCAACTAGGTAAAGCCCACAAGAAATCATACAATAAGCAAGGATATAGGTATTCAAATATGCTTGAATTGGTTCATACAGATGTGTGGGGTCCTTCAAAGGACTATAGCATAAATGGATCAAGGTATTATGTGCTATTTATTGATGATGCAACTAGGTGTATTACTTTGTATGTAATCAAGGACAATGTTGGTGTTTGAGACATTTAAACATTACCATGCTTATGCAAAAAGAATTACAAGACAAAAGCTCAAGAGATTGAGATCAGATGGAGGGGGAGAATATTTTTCTAAGGAATTTGATGATTATATGTGGAATCTAGGCATAGAAAGAGAAGTGACTTGCAGGTTCTCCCCACAACAAAATGGAGTTGCAAAAAGAAGAAATAGAACTCTTGTAGAGTTTGCAAGATCAATGATGAAGGAAAAGAAGTGTCCTAATTATATGTGGGCAGAAGCAATTAATACTGCAACTTCTCTTGTGAATAGGTTGCCTTGCAAAGCTTTGGAGGGAAATACTCCTTATGAAGCATGGTGGGGTAAGAAACCTACTCTTGATCATTGCAAAATACTTGGATGTTTGGCATATGCTTATGTTCCATCTCAATTGCGACTAAGCTAGAACCTAAAGCAGAAAAGCATGTGTTCATTAGGTATGATGATAGACAAATGGGATACAAGTTGTGGAACCCATCCACAAAACAATTTATTGTTCCAAGAGATGTTACATTTGATGAGCAAAGCACATGGTTTACAAGATCAAACAATGTATACATAGATCTTGAAGAAATCAAAGGGAAAGGAAAGTCAAAGATGAAGGTATATGAAGAAGATACTGATGATGATGTTTGTAGAAATGAAATGCAAGACAATTATGAAGATAGACCAAGGTTTGATCTAGAAAAAAATGAAGGAGAGACTTCAAGGAGTGTCGAAATTAGAAGATCATCAAGAGAAAGAAAACAACCTATCGGGTATAGTTATGATACTTCTTTCTTGACAACCAAATATTATGCTTATATTGTGAAGATAGATGAAGACCCATCCACATATGATGAAGCTAAAGGAAAGAAAAATTGGGAAAAAGAAATGCAAGAAGAGTATGATGCTCTACTTGAGAATGAGACATGGGAATTGGTGCCAAGACCAAAGAATAAGAAGGTAATTGGATGTAAGTGGGTGTATAAGAAAAAGAGGTTTGTAGATGGAAAAGTGTCTAGATACAAGGCTAGACTTGTGGTCAAAGGATATGCTCAAACACATGGAGTGGACTATGATGAAACCTTTAGTCCAGTGGCTAAGATTTCTACAATCAAAACCATAATTGCTATTGCTACATGTAAAGGTTGGAAGCTATCTCAATTAGATGTAAAGAATGCATTTTTAAATGGATATATTGCAGATGAAGTATACATGGAGCAGCCAGAGGGTTTCAAAGAGTCAAATGGATCAGATTATGTTTGCAAGCTTAAGAGAGCTTTGTATGGTTTAAAGCAAGCTCCAAGGGCATGGAATTATAGATTGGTCAAGTTCTTGAATGAGCTTGGATACCAAGCTTCAAAGGAAGATAGTAGTTTGCTAGTGAAAGCAAATGAGGATAGATACATTTATGTGTGTATTTATGTTGATGACATTATTATCATAGGTACATATGCTCAAGGAATCAAGGAGCTTAAGATGCAAATGGAAAAGGAGTTCAAGATAAGTGATTTGGGAAACTTGTCTTATTTTCTAGGGATGGAGATTATATACACTCAACATGGAGTGCATGTTACACAAGAAAGGTATATAAAGAATCTTCTGATGAAGTTTAATATGGAGAATTGTAAACCTTCAACCACACCTTTGGAGGTTAATCATAAATTAAGCAGGTATGGAGGAGAAGAGTTCAAAGATATGAAGACATATCAGAGTTTGGTAGGTAGTTTAATCTATGCTACCTTGACAAGACTAGATCTTTCATATGCAGTTGGTGTCTTATCTCAGTTCATGCATTGCCCAAAGCAAACTCATTGGATTGCAGCACAAAGAGTGCTAAGATATATCAAAGGGACTATGAATGAAGGTTTGTATTATGAATTTACTTCTGATGCTAGACTTAAAGTGTTTACTGATGCAGATCGGGTAGGTAATTCAAATGATAGAAGACCCACTCATGGTTATCTGTGTTATGTTGGAGATAAGCTAATTTCTTGGTGTTCAAAGAAGCAACATATAGTTGCTTTGTCATCCACATAAGGAATGGTGGAAGCTGCAAAGGAAGTGATTTGGTTGAAGACTTTATTAAAAAGTCTAGGAATTGATCAGAGTATTCCAATCATATTTGGAGACAATATGAGTTCATTGTATTTAGCAGCTAACCTTGTGTTTCATGCCAGAATTAAACACATAGAAATTCAATATCATTTCTTAAGAGAAAAGGTGTTTGATAAAGAAGTTGAAGTCATGTATACACCAACAAAAGAGAAAATAGCAGATATGCTGACAAAAAGCTTGGATGGACCAAAGTTACAAAGGTTTAAAGAGATGGCATGTATAAAGAAGGTGCAAGTAATCACAATTGATGATTTAGGGGGAGCTATTGGAGCAAGACAATCATCAATGGATGATTACATGAAGTCTAGGAATGAAGAAGTGAAGAAAAGACTCAAGCTCAAAGCATGAAGTCAAGTGAAGAATCAAGAATAAATGTTCTATACATTTATGTATATTAGTGTTGGAAAAATATTTCAAGAATACTTTGATATAGTGACGAGTTCATACTCATATGTATATATACACTCATGTATAGTCATGACGTAGAAGAGACATGAAGAATAGATGAGAATATAGTCAATAAAGTTCAAGTTTTCTATGAGATAGATGTGTAAAGAGTTTTCTCGTGAGCTAGCGATTAGTCTTTCCTAGAATTCTCTCAGCCTGATCATGTGAATCAAGAAATATTTTGTACATATGTAATTCAGAAGCTAATCAAGCTATGTCCAAAGTTTGATGATCTGATTCTCTTTAGGTTGTGTGTATGACAAGAAGGAACATTCATATGTAGAAGTCTACAAGTGAAGTTTTTAGAACCACGCATTTTGCTGCTCAAAGATTTGCTTGGATCTCAGTGCTCAATGTAAAATTTTTTATGTTTGAACATTCAAAATCTAAGTTAGAAGACAAGGAAGCTTTGGCTAAAAGCATTTAGCAAAAAGTGTTAGATTCTTAGAGAAATCAACTTAAGAAGTTGACCATGTCAAAGTTTCCATTTTTGGAAGGCAATTTCTGACAGGTTTGATCTAAGTGATCAAATTAGAAATCTAATGGTTCTTTGAAGAACCAATGATCATTATGATTGCGTAAAGGTAGTATGAATATGTGTGCATCATTTGAATGATTAAAATCAAAGTCATATGCAGAGATTGAAGTTCATTTCTAAAGCGGACTATTGAGGCTAAAGGGAACTTCACACAGAGAAGTATTTCTTAATGAACTTGAAAGATAATGTAAAGTTTGTGTAAAGTTTGGTTTCTTCTTGATATAGAGGAGTTCCTAAATTAAGATAGATCAGACAGTTGGAGAATTAAAGGTCTCTAGCAACATACACATGCATAGAATGATTTTCAGCATATATACATCTTCAAGTTGCTTCCTCAAGTATGCAAGCTGTGCTTCATTTCACATAGCATACAAAGAAGCAAGTGTCCCATGCCCTTCTTGATTTAAAACATGAATGAATGTGTGGAACTACATGACGCTTCATATAAAGCAAAATCAATGCATGATATTGAGAATATTTGCCATGCCATCTAGGTTTCTCTTGCATAGGTGGAGTAACCATTTTACTTGAAGAAGAAGCTCCATCTATGTCAGTAGACTGTGAAATATAAGAACTTGGGGGGTCTTCGATCTACATCTGCCACTATGTTCCATAGTTGTTTTTCAATAAGAAAATGTTTCATCATGTAAAAACACATTGGATAGTTGGTCCCATTAAGCATACCTTCAGCCTGAAGCATGCCAAAAAAGTCATTTATGCTCCCATTCCACTAAAGAACAACAATGTGACAAGATCTTTACTTCAATAAAAGCTGAAATTAATGCAAAAATTTCAACTCAAAATGCATCACTCTAATGGTAATTCTAACTTCATGAATGGATTTGAAATGGGGGTAAAACCTGAGTGCATTCGATGGAAATTCTTTTTGGCTACTCAAAATCAATGCTCTATGGTCCAAAGTTGATTAGCACCATTAAAAGTGCACACACACCATGATGCAAAGAACAAAACTTGAGAAGGAGCTGAACCTACTCTGATACCACCATTGGGTGTGTATAGAAGTGTGAGAGGTACACAAGAAAGGAACACAAGGAGCACAAGCATAGCAAGGCACATGGAGAAGACTGATGGCTAGAATATCTTGTTGATATATTTAGGTAGTGATGTGTGTGAACACACTAGGATCACCGGGGCACTTTTTTCCCTCTTTAGGAGGCTTTTTTCCCCCGGCTTGTATATACGCCTATTGCCCTAATGGGCTACTTATCTTTGTACATTCTCTGGTAATACATTCAGTATTGTGTGTTTGTGCTCCAAGCTTCTTCTTCTTCCTTGTGCTATTCGAGTGCTTCCGCAGACATCTATCTCCAACAATTGGTATCAGAGCAGGTCTTCGCTTCATCTAGGGTGCCGTCGACACTCCTCCGTTTGCAGTCTCAGAATCGCACAAATTTTGGTGAGCATACTCAGCATGTTTCCGAGTTAAAAACAGCTTCACGTTGTCGTGCCAAAATCGCGATCTGAGCTCATTTTGGCCTTCGAATGCACTATCGCAGCGCTTGTGCAGGCTATTTTATCTTTTTGTGCCAAAGGTATAGACCAGTTTCTGTTCGCCAGTTTAAGCGTCTCAAAGTCTGCTATAGGTCTAGCAGAACTCGTCTGGGCAGTTTTGTTCAACTTTTTGAGATACAGTCAATTTTCTGCATCAAGGTATTTTAGTCACCGGCCATTGCCGAAAGCAGTGATGTATTCCGTATGTTGGCTGTTGAGGATAAGTTGGATGGTAGCAACTGCCCATTATGGGCTTATATGATGCGACATGTTTTGGTTGCAAAAGGATTGTGGAACATTGTGCAGGGTGTTGAAAGACGTCCTGTTACACCTGTAATGACAGGTACTGCAAATATAGGTGCTGGAGCTGATGAAGATGGTGTCAAAGATGATATTCTGCAGATTCCTATTCGTGCTTCTGTTTCTGTTGCACCTACTGCAGAGCAAATTCGTTGGGATGGCAGAGATTCCCAGGCACATGCATTGATAGCTTTGTCTGTCAAACGTGCCATTATTCCTCATATTTGCTCTTGCAGAACAACTAGGGATGCTTGGGATACACTTACCACATTGTACCAAGCTAGGAATGAGGCTCGTCTTGCTTACCTCCGAAAACAGTTGGAGAGTGAGCACATGAATGAAGGTGATTCTATGGACAATTTCCTAACGAAGATCAAAGATTTGAAGGAACAGTTGATTTCTGTTGATGAGGTTATACCAGATAGCTCACTTGTGCAGACCGTTCTGAATGGTCTTCCTAATTCATATCAGAGTTTTGCTTCTACTCTTCGGTTGATGATGAAAGGCAATCCGAATGCCTTATCATTTGAGGAGTTTAGTCTCTGTTCTGTTGCAAGAAGATCAGTCCAGGCAGAACAGGTCCATTATGTGTGTTGCAGATCAAGCTTTCTTGGCTAGTCAGAAGGGCAAAGGAAAATGGAGCTCTTCTACTAGTAAGCAGAAATCTGCAAATGCTGCACATTCAAAGAACCAGGATAAAGATGAGAAGAAATCAGAAAAGCAGAAATTGTTTTGCAAGTACTGTAAAGGAAATGATCATATCATAAAGAACTGTCCAAAACTGGACGCAAAAGAGGCAAAGAAAAAGGAGGCTGGAATGGTTGTTGCAGAAGCCTCTACACCAAAAACAGAGTCTGCTAATCTTGTGTAGGAAGAAGAATGGGCGTTTACTACTGTTTGCAGTTTTGACCCATCTTCTCATGAGCAGTGCATGTCTGCAGTGGACTCAGATGTTTGGTACTTTGACAGTGGGGCGACCAAACATATTACCTCGCAGCGCAGTTTCTTCTCTTCACTCGAGCCTGCCCCTATAGGGAATACTGTTACATGCACCAATAACTCCTCTTATCCTGTTATGGGAGTTGGTAAGATCATTTTGACTACTGCTGATGGTAGTACTTTCACTTTGTCAGATGCTTTATTTGTGCCAGGGATCAAGAAGAATCTGTTATCAGTTTCTGCATTAGCCAAGATTGGCTTGGTTGTGAAATTTGTTGATGACAGGTGTACAATTCATGATCTGTCAAATGGCGATGTGATTATTGCTTCTGGCATTTTATGTCGTGGGCTGTATAAGATCATAGAATATGAAAGATCTGTGAATGATTCGGCATGTGCAATTCATGATTCTCAGGCTATGTCAGATGCAAAGCTTTGGCATGCACGCTTTGGTCATCTGAATTTTGCTAGTTTGCTACGCCTGCAAAAATCTGATATGGTGTCTTCTTTGCCCAAGCTTGAGGCACCTGGAAAACATGTATGTGAAGGCTGTATTTTGGGCAAAATCCAGCATTCCTCCTTTCCAAAAGATGGTTCAGTTTGGGCTATGCAAAAATTGTAGCTTGTACATAGTGATGTCTGTGGTCCTATGCAGACACCTTCTTTTGGAAACGATCTTTACTTCGTGACTTTCATTGATGATTTTTCCAGACATGCATGGGTATATCCATTGAAGGAAAAGTCCGAAGTTTTCATGTGCTTCAAACAGTTTTTGGTTTTGGCTGAAAATCTATCAGCATGTAAAATGGGCACCCTCCGTTCTGATCGAGGGGGGGGGTATATGTCTTCTGATTTTAATGCATTTCTGGCTGAACGTGGGATAAAACACCAGTGTACAGTGCCATATGCACCTCAATAGAATGGATTTGCTGAACGGAAGAACATGTCACTCATGGAGATGGCGAGGTGTATGGTCAAGAGTCAGGCTTTACCACATAGTTTCTGGCTTGAGGCTGTCATGTGTGCAACATATGTACTTAATGGGTGTCCCACTAAAGCGCTACAGTCTATCACTCCATATGAGGCTTGGCATGACCGCAAGCCATCTGTTGCTCATCTATGTGCTTTTGGTTGTTTGGCATATGCATTAGTGCCTGAATAACATCGCAGAAAATTGGATGATAAGGCAGTAAAATGTATTTTTGTTGGGTACAGTTGTGAAAGTAAAGGCTATCGTCTATATCATCCACAGACTAAAAGCATTCTGGTTAGCCGTGATGTTGTCTTTGTGGAAGATATTATTTAGCCATTAATTCATGTACTAAGGAGACATCTGTTAGCTCCAAAGACATGTATGATACGTTGATGCCTCTTTTTACAGGTGGACAGTCTAGTGCTGGTCCTAATGAGGCAACTTCTCAGCCTTTGCAAGTTTCATATGATGATGCAGATCATTCTATTTCTGATGTAGATTTACATGATGCACTTGTTGATGAGAGAGCTGATATTGAGCAGGCAAAAACTATGCCAAAATGGCTGGTGCAGACTTTGCGTGACATCAAATTAGATGCACCTTTGTCATATCGTACTCGTTCAAGCTCTCATAGTGCCTACTTTGCATCATATTGCTATGCTATGGCTGCGTCTAGTCTCTGTGATGAGAATGAGCCTGTTTCTTTTGATGAGGCATAGAATTCAGAAAATTGGATGGCTGCCATGCAATCTGCATATGATGCTATAATGAAGAATGGTACATGGTCTTTATGCGACTTGCCTCCTGGCAAGAAGGCCATTGGCACTAAGTGGGTATACAAGCTGAAGCGTAAACCTGATGGTACAGTTGACATGTATAAGGCTAGGCTTGTTGCAAAGGGTTATGGGCAGGAAAGAGGCATTGATTTTGATGAGACCTTTGCACCTACATGCTGTATGACTACTATTCGGAGCATTTGTGCACTTCCAGCCCATCATGGTTGGAATGTACATCAGTTGGACATTAAAACAACATTTCTGAATGGTGACTTGCATGAAGAAGTGTATGTTTTTCAGCCTTGTGGCTTTGTGCAGAAAGGGCATGAAAACCAGGTGTGCATGTTAAAGAAGGCATTATATGGTTTAAAGCAAGCACTACGTGCTTGGTATGAAAAGATACATGCCTATCTGGTTGCACATGGTTTTGTGAACAGTCCAACTGAAAGCACCTTATATGTTAAGCGTGCTAATGATGTGCTTCTGATCATTGTTGTCTATGTTGATGACATGCTGCTCACTGGTCCTATTGAGAAGCATATTGCTGATTTCAAGGCTGATTTGCATGCCTCATTTGAGATGTCTGATTTGGGGCATTTGCATCACTATTTGGGCATTCAATTTATGCAAGTTGATGGTGGAATGGCTTTGTGTCAAACGAGCTATATTGACACATTATTGTAGCATTTTGGCCTTGAAGACTGTAAGCCTATTGCCACTCCTATGGAGACAGGTTTATGATTGAGTCTTCATCATGCTGGAGATGCATTTGCTGTTCTCTATCAGCAGGCTGTTGGATGCTTGATTTACTTATGCATTACTCGGCTAGATATTCAGTTTGCTGTCTCACAGATGAGCAGGTTTATGCATTTCCCAGGAGTCACACATTGGAAGGCGGTTAAGTGCATCTTTCGCTACTTGCATGGTACTCGGCTACTTGGGTTGTTTTATCCCAAGGGGGGATCACTACCGCCAGATTTGCATGTTTTTTCTGACTCAGATTGGGCTAGTTGCTATGACACTCGTGTGTCCACCAGTGGTTTTTTCTTCATGCTTGGTAGCTCATGTATATCTTGGTTGAGCAAGAAGCAGCCTACTGTGGCCACTTCCAGTTGTGAGGCTGAGTATAGGGCAGCTTTCACAGCGACTGTTGAGTGTGTGTGGCTCAGACGCCTTATGGCTGATTTGGGTGTTGGCTAGTCTTTTGCCACCACCATCTTCACTGACAGTCAGAGCACATTGGCAGTTGCGAGGAACCATGTGTTCCATGCTCACACTAAGCACATTGAGGTGCATTATCACTATGTCAGGGAGAGGTTCTCTACTGGGGAGATCAGCTTGGCATATGTGCCCACGCATGAGAACATTGCAGACCTTTTCACGAAGGCTCTGCCTAGGGAGAAGTTTGAAGCTTTCCGCAAAGCTTTGGGCTTACTTCCTTTTGTGGAGTGATTTCCACATAGCTTGGCACTTCCTTATACATGAGTGCCAACTCCTTGTTCACCGCATCACTCCCAAGGGGGATTTGTTGATATAATTAGGTAGTGATGTGTGTGAACACACTAGGACCACCGGGGCACTTTTTTTCCCTCTTTAGGAGGTTTTTTTCCCCTGGCTTGTATATACGCCTATTGCCCTAATGGGCTACTTATCTTTGTACATTCTCTGGTAATACATTCAGTATTGTGTGTTTGTGCTCCAAGCTTCTTCTTCTTCCTTGTGCTGTTTGAGTGCTTCCGCATGTTGAGATATCAAGCTCAACATGTGATGATCCAGGATGAAACGTACCAGTTTTTCGTTTCTCTGACATGTATAGTGGTCATTCCGGTATATGTCAGGGATACTTCATTGAGCTTTATTAGATTTATCTACCGAGAGTGATGGCACATTTGTTTCTTGCCAGCTCACTCATTCGCGGACATTAGGTTTTTCCTTATGTATTGGTCTTTATATATTGCACTTGGTGTATTCTTGTTTTTAGGTCATTCTTGTACATTCATTTTATGTAATAGAAGAAGGAGAAGAAGCTCATTCTTCCTTGCCTCAATTTGTGTGTGTGCTTCTCCTTGAGAGTGAGTGTGTGTGTGTGAGCTCTCTTCCTTATCTCCTTCCTCGTGACATAATATCAGAGCCAGCGTGGCTGTAGAGAGCTCGTTGAGAAGGCGACGGTGAAGACTACACGGCAAGGCGTGGAGAGAACGGGATTTCACAAACAACCTCCGTTTGCTACAAAAATCGGCGTGAGGGTAGAAGACCTCTAAATATTTTCGAGAGTTATCCCTTTAGGGTCACTTGTTTTTGTCAGATCGAAGTTTCGGAGCCATCTCGACCTCCGTTTCGAGCCAGCAAGGTGGGGACCACAGAAAAACCAGGTCAGTTTTAGAAACTATAACTTGCATTGTGTTCGGCAACACTCATACATTCCAGATCCAGAATTTCAAGCGATTCCGTGTACTGTTGATACACGAAAACTGTGTTTTTCTAAGATCGAACTGTCACATCATAGTGCGACAGTGTTCAAGCAGAAGTGCTGCTTGTAGTGTGTTGTGGTGTTGTGAATTGTTGCAGAAATGGCAAACGCAGATGGAATGAGTCAGCTTATGAGCGATAAGCTGGACAAGAACAACTTCCATGCTTGGAGATTCAGAATGACGAATTTCCTGATGGGAAAAGGCTACTGGAAGTACATCGAAGGAGAGAATGAAAATGCTATGCAGTTACCAGAAAGGAATCGTACTGCAAAACAATTAAGAGAATATGAGGAATGGAATCAAGGAGCACAAAAGGTAATGTATTGGCTATCTGTTAGCATACAGGATAGCATGATTAAACACATACAAGGATGCCAAGACTCCAAAAGAGGCTTGGAACAGTTTGGTCACTTTGTACGAGACCAATACAAAGGCACGGAAATTGCAACTCAAGAACGAGCTGCATACATTGGAGAAAAAGAGCATGTCGAATCTTGCTGAGGATTCAAACTCCCACGGAAAGCCCAGTTCTGAGCAGGTATTCTACTCTGGCAGAGGAAGAGGCAGAGGTAGAGTTTTTGGAAGTGGAAGAGGAAACAATAACCAAGAGCAAGGTCAACAACAGAATCATGCAAGAGGAAGAGGACAGTTTCAAGGCAGGGGGAGTCAAAGAGGTCGCAGAAATTTCCAAAGAAATGATTCAGGTAATGATAGTAAAGGATGCTGGAATTGTGGTAAACCTGGACACTTTGAACGTGATTGCAGGTTGAAGAATCAAAATAACAGAAGGCAGCAAAACAACTATGCATCCACAAGTGCAGATGATTCTGAGAAGCTGTTTATGGTTCAACATTACATGATGAATACGATGTCTGCTGGTGTTTCAAAATCGAATGATAATGTTTGGTATGTTGATTCAGGTGCTTCAAATCACATGACCAGTCATGCAGAATGGTTTAGTAGTTTGCAGAAAATGCCAGTTCTTGGATATGTTGAAACAAGTGATGATACATCGCATCCTATTGAGCATAGAGGAAAGATAGCATTGTCTATGGAGGACGGAAACGTAAAACATCTCGCTGATGTGCTGCATGTTCCAAATATAACAAAGAATCTGGTTTCTGTTGGACAAATGGTTGACCAGGGATTACAAGTCAGGTTCAATGCTGATGGATTATATGTAGAAGAGTACAAGCAGGATGGACGATTGGTTGCCAAAGGAAACAAAGTGGGTAGGATGTTCACCTTAAATGTGAAGATTCCTGAAATGAATGCAGACATGTTTGCAAAAGGTGTAGGAGTTATTGAAGATATAGAGATATGGCACAAACGGATTGGACATGCAAACTTGCAAAGGCTGAAACTGATGCAGTCAAAGGAGATTGTCCATGGACTACCAAATTTCAAAGTTGCAGAAATGTAAAATGTATGTGCAGCATGTCAATTTGGAAAACAGTCAAGAGCATCATTTCCACATGACAAGCATGTTAGTGAGAATGTACTAGAAGTAGTACATACAGATGTTTGGGGTCCAGCAAAGACCACATCTATGGGTGGTTGCAGGTTTTATGTTACTTTCATTGATGACCATACATGCAAAGTATGGGTATATTTCATGAAAGAAAAGAGCGAGGTGTTTACTCACTTCCAGAATTTTAAAGTTATGGTGGAAAAGCAGACAAGGAAGTACATTCAGACATTAAGATCTGATGGAGGAGGTGAATACATGTCAAATGAGTTCAGCAATTTTCTAAAAAATCATGGAATTCGGTGTCAATTTTCATGCAGGTACACACCACAACAGAATGGTGTTGCTGAACGCAAAAACAGACATATTACAAAAATAGCAAGAGCCTTAATGGCTGAGAAGAATCTGCCTCATTGTTATTGGGCAGAAGCTGTGCATACTACTGTATACATCATGAACAGAACTTCGACTGCTATTGTACATCAAGTTACACCTAAAGAGAAGTTTACAGGTAAAAAGCCAAACTTATCACATCTAGAAGTTTTTGGTTGTATTGCATATGTACATGTCCTAGATGAATTGAGGATGAAGCTTGATCCAAAAGCAGAAAAGTGTGTCTTCATTGGATACTCCCTTGAGCAAAAGGGATATAAATGTTATAACCCACTCACACGACAGGTAAAGGTGAGCAGAGATGTGGTATTTGATGAAATGTCAAGCTTCTATGCAGATGCCAAAGAAGGACTGAGTCTTGAACCAAATGACAAAGAAAATGCTGAAAAATCAAGTGCAGAATCTCAGGTTTTGAGTGGACCAGATGCATCACCAAGTAATAGTTCCAACTCAAATCCATGGAGTGGAAGATTACGTGGGAATTTCAGTCCAGCAAATTCATCAAATACATCCAAGAAAGGTAAAGAAAAGCTTTCTATTGGTCATAAAACATGTGCAGGTTTTGAAGACGTTGATGTAGATTCAAGCGGTTCAGAAAAGAGTCTTGATGAAGAACTTGGATTGCCCTCTGTGAAGACTCCAGGAGTAAGAAGGGCACATGCAGATGATACAAGGAGAAGTGACCCAAGACCAAGAAGATCTGCGAGGATGTGTAATTCAGTGCAACGATTGACATATGATAGTTACATGGCTCACCATTGTGCCTACATGACAAAGGTAATACAAGATGCTGAACCTTCCTGTTTTGAAGATGCAATTGGTAATGGAGATTGGGAAAAAGCTATGGATGAGGAGATGGATCCACTTTATGGAAATGATACATGGAAGCTGGTTCCATTGTCGCAAGTCATTGATTATGAGGAAACATTCAGCCCTGTAGCTAAAATGTCTACTGTTAGGACACGTTGCATTGGCTACAACAAAAGGATGGACTTTGCATCAGATGGATGTGAAGAATGCTTTCCTACATGGTGAGTTACAGGAAGAAGTATATATGGACCAGCCACAAGGATATGAAGATTCAAAGCATCCAGAATATGTTTGCAGGTTGCAAAAGGCTTTGTATGGGCTGAAGCAGGCTCTGCGTGCATGGCATGCAAGGATTGCTGATTACTTAACCATCATTTGGTTTTCTATGTGTGATGCAGATCACTCACTATATGCAAGGAAGGATGATGATGGCATCACTATTGTGGCTATTTATGTTGATGACCTGATTGTAGGTGGTGATAATGAAGAAAGTATCAAAGAGGTAAAGAAACTTCTTATGGAGGAATTCGACATGAAAGATCTTGGTGTGCTACGCTATTTCTTGGGCATTGAGTTTATACATACAAAAACAGGTATATGGATGTCGCAAAGGCAATATGCCTTGAATATGCTGCAAAAGTATGGTATGGCTGATTGTAAGCCAATTTCTATGCCTTTAGATCAGAATTTGAAATTTGATACTACATCAGGTGAAGCATTGGAAAATGCTACTATGTATAGGAAAATTGTGGGAAGTCCTATATATCTTACAATTACAAGGCCTGATTTAAGCTACACTGTTGGACTTGAAAGTCAGTTTATGCAGGTTCCCAGGAAGCCACATTTGGATGCTTTGAGGCGCACTCTACGTTATGTGAGTGCTACTTTGGATTATGCATTGTTTTATAAAGCTGGTGTAGATTTGCAGGTTCATGGATACACCGATGCAGATTGGGTTGGTAGTACTCCAGATAGAAGATCTACTAGTGGCTTTCTTTTCTCACTTGGAGGTGCAGCTATTACATGGAGCAGTAAGAAGCAACCCACTGTTGCTTTGTCGAGTACAGAGGCTGAGTATAGAGGTGCTGCAATGGCAGCATGTGAGGCATCATGGCTCGAGATGTTACTTGCAGATTTAGGTGTGGAAGTGCAAAAGCCTATCACTATCTATTGTGATAATCTTAGCAGCATACAGTTAGCACGGAACCCTGTTTTCCATGCTAGAACAAAGCATATCGAGGTACATTATCACTTCATCAGAGAAAAGGTATTAGCAGGTGATATTGATCTTGTTTATGTGAGAACAGATGAGCAGGTCGCTGATATTTTCACCAAAGCACTTGGAGCTGAGAAGTTGAAGAAGTTTCGGAAGATGCTTGGATTACAGGATATGGCGTTGAGCTTGAGGGGGAGTGTTGAGATATCAAGCTCAACATGTGATGATCCAGGATGACACATACCAGTTTTTCGTTTCTCTGACATGTATAGTGGTCATGCCGGTATATGTCAGGGATACTTCATTGAGCTTTATTAGATTTATCTACCGAGAGTGATGGCACATTTGTTTCTTGCCAGCTCACTCATTCGCGGACATTAGGTTTTTCCTTATGTACTGGTCTTTATATATTGCACTTGTTGTATTCTTGTTTTTAGGCCATTCTTGTACATTCATTTTATGTAATAGAAGAAGGAGAAGAAGATCATTCTTCCTTGCCTCAATTTGTGTGTGTGCTTCTCCTTGAGAGTGAGAGTGTGTGTGTGAGCTCTCTTCCTTATCTCCTTCCTCGTGACACCGCATACATCTATCTCCAACATATCTCTCTCCGTTGATGATGAATAGTACTAAATTAAGAGCTGAATAATATCCCTAATTACAAAGTACCACCACATATGAGAGTATCATATATGTGGATGGGGGAAAAGCCTCTAGCCAGAACTACATTAAAAAGTGCTTGTGTATAGGGAAAATGCTCACATCAAAGTTACTCAAGGAATACATAAGTGTAGCAACAGTGTTTTCCATAGGCATAGGCTTCCCTTGATTTTCCTTGGTCAAAGATGCAAAAAATACCTTCATTTGGTGGTCTCATTTCAATAAGTGCTTTGAGATCATATTTTACTAAACTAGAGCCCTTACATGGCTCCAAAGATCCAATGGCTAAGCTTAAAGCACAAAAGTCAAGGCATCCTTAAGCCTTGATTCGATGAAAATCTAGTGAATAGGAATGAAAAAAGTGGGAGTGAAGGTGCTCTCATTCTTAGCCCTTGGGTTAACTTGAAAAATTAATGGTCTTGATGGTCTTTCATGAAGAAATGCACATTTTCATATCCTTCATTAGGTTAAAATGAAAGCCAATGGCTCTAGTCCCTCCACATGATGGATTGATGCCTTTTGAACTCCTCCACTAGATCTTGTGTATGATCCAATGATTATAACACTTTCTCATGTGGAAATGCACCTTTGGATGTTCTCCCTTAGATCTTGAGGAGACCCAACGCCTCTAGGTCCTTGAAAAAGACAAGATCAGCCCCATTTGCACTTAGCCATCAGATTTGATATGATCTAATTGTTGAAATTTCTATAGAGAGCTTCCAACTTCTCATGGCATTTAAGGCTTTCTCTCTCTAGTCTCTCAGGCATTGGAATGTGAACCATTGATGTAGAAAATCCAAGGTTCATTGATGCTCAAATATATAAAAATATTACTTTATTTCACAATACCACTAGTGGTTTCACGTGGTCCTTTAGTCTCTTAGATTAACCATTTTAATCCCTAAAAATTAAGAATCCTTACAAGGGCCAAAGGGGCTCATTCTTTTCCCTAATGCCATTCTAGTGTTACCATCACCTGATATGAAGTTGATTTTTGCATAGTTGGTCTTTTAGTGCAAAATTATCAATTAGAGTAATAATCTTGAACGTCTTTAGCCATGTGTTTCCAATAAGTTCCTAATTTCTTTGACTTTTGCAAGGACTTAGTTTGGGGGAAATTCCAACCCAAACTAGCAATGTGCACTTGTGTTTTAAGATCCCACTTTTCATTTTCTTCCACAGTACAAGACATAACTCCTCATTCATCTTTTATATTGATACTTTAGTAGATCTTTAACTTCTCAAATCTTCATTCTATTTGTGTTTAGGTAACTCATATGGTATCCCATTGGGTGGCTTGCCATTTGCCAACCAAGAAAAGTGATCCGAATACACGTGTGTATTACCTTTCTTGAAAATAACCTCAAAGAGAAATTCCATTAATAGGAAAAACCATCTTACTAATATTCTTGTGATGCATGGCTTATTAACTAGGTAGAGAAGGTCCTAGAACTTCTCTACCTAGTTAATAAGCCTTGCAACAAAAGAAGATTATTCAGATGGTTTGTCCTAGTGATGATTGAAAAAAAAAAAACTTGTTTGCTAGCTAATAGTGTCTAAAATTTTTGACTGCATATATCACTCCTAAACCTTCTGTCTTGATCATGGTGTTTTTTTTTTGAAATATTCAGTTTTTGACTAGCATAGGCAATAGGGGAATCAAGCCTACCTTCATTATGAGGTTGTTTCAGTATGGATCTTACATAGTCAATTCCCTCTAAGAGCTTCCACACCAAGAAGTCTCTCTCAAGAAAGTTCCAAACCAAAATGAAGCTCCAAAAGAAATTAGGAATTTGTTGTGAAAATCTATTGCTGTGTATTTTTGTTATTTCAGGGCTAACAACCCCTTAATCCAAAGCACCTAAATCGAGGGTCTATAGCTCAAGCTACAAGAAAAACATGTATTTTTTGTCATCTTCATCTTGACCTATTGCAACATATCTCTATATTTTACATTTCCAAGGATTTATAGCTCTGAACCTAAACTTGCATTCTTTGAAAAAGTTGCAAGTGCTTTCATAAGCTACGTAAAGCAATTCTAATCACTTAAATCAAACCCATAGAACTAAAATTATGACATGTCAAAGTGATCACATATTTGACTTCTACATCACTCTATGTTTTTGAATTTTTGGCAAAGTAGAACTCTCAATTAGATTCTGTACTCTTTTGTGAAATTGTAGCTCTCTACATAAAAAACTTCAAAATACATCAATCTAGGATTTTGAAGTTGAGGTATAGTCAAAATACTGACCCACTATCAAGAAGATGAAGACCTACAAATTCACCTCTTTGCCTTAATCTTCCATTGAAGCCCCTTGCACCTAAGCCTTCAACAAACTCTATACCAATGAAGGCCTTTGTGGGCTTAATAGGAGGAGCAAAGAGGAGATGGAGGGGGAGAGAGAAGATGAGAGATGCACACTCTTATGTGGGAACCTCGAAACCCACATCATGATCTTATGAGGAAACAGTCTATAAAAGCTATATGCACATGAATGTAGGGGTAGGGTTACACAAGTCTTACATCCCCAATAATATCTAGTGGTATTACATGATGAAGCATGTTCTTGCTGCAAGAAACCATGGCACATAGTTGTGGATGTTGACAAGTGACTTGAAGGTTCTTCGACTAAGGATCCTATTATCATAGATTCAAGTTCTTCTTGAAGTATAGTGAATATGCCTTCTCCATCTATGCAAAAGCAAATTAGATAGGATCAAAAGGATGCTCATGCTCATGCCTTTTTGTGAAGTGAAATATAGTTCCACACATCTGATCATGCACTACTTCAAGACAAGCTTGGGATACTCTTGCTTCTTTGTATGCAATGCATAATGAGGGACCTGTTTGTTACTTAATAAAGCAACCTAAAGCTGTATCTATGGTTGAAAATGAGTCAATGGATGCATATGCTACACCCATCAAGGATTTAAAAGAGAATATGAAAACGATCATGAAAGATTATGGATGCCTTAGCCATTTCTACTTTGTGCAAATGATTTCCATAATCTTTTCAAAATCTTTTTGTTTAGTTGTAAAAGGAAAGTCAAATAAGTACCCTTTTGATGAGGTTATGTCTCTTGTTTTGCAAGAAACACAATCAAGGGTGAATATAAGTGTTTTTCTTGAGGGATTACGAGCAATTCTATTACACAAAAGGATACAAGCAAGTATGGTTCAACTTTGGGTTCATCAAAACCAAAGCCTCAATCTTCCTCTTCCACTTCTTCCTCTCTTGATGGTGATAATCTTACCTTTGGAGATACAAAGTTGATTTCATGGTCCTCAAAGAAGCAGCCCATAGTTGTTCTTTCTACAACAGAGGCTAAATACAGAGGAGTTGCAAATGCTACACAAGAAGCTATGTGAATTAGACCCTATACTCAGATTTAGGGTTGAACACTTCAACTCCACATATATTTGGAGACAATATTAGTTCATTACATCTTGCTACTAACCCTATCTATCATGCCAAGAGTAAACATATAGAAGTTCATTATCATTATGCCAGAGAAAAGATTATGAGTAAGTAGATACAACTCTCATATGTATCAACTGATCAACAATGTGCAGATATGATGAGAAAGGCTTTAGATGGAAGCAAATTGAACAGATTCAGATCAATGATTGGATTGCAGGAGATCTTGAAGGACTAAAGACTCAAGCATATTAGGTTTGAGGGGAGCTTTTGGTACAATTAGCAAGCCTAAGTGCTTTGCTAATTATTCAAGACTATACATTCTTTTATTACCTCACAAGAGAGAACTACATCCGAACCCATGCTTGTCATTTTGAGCATAATTTCTTTGGATATTTGTAAAAGACAAGAGAATAAGAAATATCATGAAGCTAGAGAGCTAAAAGCATGCCTCATGTGGTAGGAAGAATCAATTCAAGTAATCCCTAAAGTGTAGGATCACTTTTGGGTGAGGAAAAATTCAAATTCAACTTAAGAGGTGTGTACAAATACACATACTTTTAGTTGTGGGATAAGTGAGCTATTATGAGAGGCATTGAACTAAAAACTTGAGCACACGATCCTGCACTACCTATGTCTAGTCCACTATACTTCCCTTGTATCATATGTTCATTAGCATATACTTTTTGATACACTTCTTCAAGTACATTTCTATCTATTGTCTATTGTTGCATCTTCATCATTGGAATGATCTTGTGGAATTGATTTCTCTGTGTGTAATCATTCGTTTTCTATACTTTAACTTGGGATGGCTAGAGGTACCTACATATCAAATCTCATCAAGTTTTGTCCAATAGATCTAGAGATATGAAGCTAGGAATGTGACTGGATTTGCACACCTTCTAGATCAACACTGAGTCATAACAAACGAGAACTATGTCATAAAAAGAGAAACTCTACGTACTAAAATAGCCTTTTTTTGCATGATGTTAAAAAACTCTTTATACCAGTATACAAGGTTTTCTAAAACCCCCCAAAAGTATGCAAATTTTGAACATATTTTTAAAATTTTGACTACTTTAGGGTAGCAAAATTTTGCTAATTTTAGAGTACCTTATCTAACACTTTTAAGAGAGAATTATGAAATGGATAAAAAAAGCCTTATTTTATGAGAATACTCATTTATCTTGGATCAAATAAAAAGGAAATGAGCTAGAAAAGACTAAAGATTGATGCTACTAATTTGATAACATTAGATAATTTTAGGAAAAACAATGAATTGTGTCCATGTGCAACTGATTCAATGAATAAAAGTTATTTGTTTCTGTATATCCTTTCCTATCTAGCTAGTAGATTGAAATTGATTTTGTTTGGTGTGAAATGAATTGGTTGAGGTTGTAAATTTTGGGTCTTTTTCTTAATCAAATATTCTAAAACATTGCATTTTTCCTTGGCCCCAGTCTTTGGTCTTTAGAAAATTTGTATAAGCAAAAAGATATATACTTTGTGAGAGGAAGTTTGATCTTACTATTGGAGAAACACTCACAAACTGGACATAATTTGAAGGTCAAAGCTTTAGAAGAAAACCACATGCCTATGTGAAGGGACAAATTCACAAGTGTATTATATTTGTAAAGTTAGTTCACTTTAGTTCTAAACGTTTTTTAAAAATCACGAGTCAGAATGAGACAATCTTTATAACTTAGTTTGTATCAAGTGGCACGAGAGTAAGAAGAAGTGGAAGAGAGTGACAGAATGTGAGAAGGATTTCATTTTATATAACAGAGTATAGTTGGGCTTCTCTGAGTGAGAAAGCATCTATAAAGTTTTTGAGTTTTTCATATCTATGAGAAGCAATGTTTTGTGTATGACACTCTCTCCATCATCTCCATGTTTGTCTACTATGTGATGAGTTCAAAAGTTCAAGTTTTCCAAGCAACTCGATGCCTGGCATCGAGTTTGTGTTGATAAGTCCATGTTTTATTCTCTGAGTGTTATGTACTGCTAGAAATTCTTAAAAACATGAGGTTTGTGGAGCAATTCGATGCCTCGCATCGAGTTTCAGCATAAAGTCGATGCCTGGCATCGACTTCCCACATAAAAGTGGTTTTCATCATATGTGTTGATGTATGAAACACCACAAGAAATGAATTAATGTGACACTAGAACACCTCTATGGTCACCATTAACTCATTGCCACTCCAAACTTTGAGAAATGATAGCCTAAAGTGAGAACTTTGCTTCTACAGAAATTCCTAGTCACCAAAATGACATACCTTCAGTATTTTGCTAATTTCTCCTAGCTCAAGTATTATTTCTCCATGAAAATTTATAGGCTGAAACTAGAAGAGTAGAGATTTCCAACAAGCTATCATATGCATCAAATGGATCTCTAGAACTCAAGTTATGGCTCTCACAAGATGACCCTGTATGAGCTTCCAAAACTGGAAACTTTGCCTGTTTTAGTATTCCTGGTGTCCAAAAATAAAAAATTCGATGCCTGGCATCGAATTTCAGTCCAAGTCGATGCCGGGCATCGACTTTGGGCTTTTTTTGGCTATTTTTCTGCACCAGAAACACTCTATTTTACACACACATGAAGAAGATGACTTATATGCTAGAAGTCGATGCCGGGCATCCATTTTATGCTGGAACTCGATGCCAGGCATCGAGTTGCTCCACAAACTTCATATTTTTAGAAGATTCAACAACAGTTAACACACAGAGAATGAAAAAATGACTTATCAGCCAAGATTCGATGCCAGGCATCGAATTGTTCAGAAAACTTGAACTTTTGAATTCATCACACAGTAGGCAAGCATGGAGATGATAGAGAGGGACTCATACACAGAACTTTACTCAGTTCTTTTTCATAGCTATGAAAACTCAGAAGTTTTACAGATGCTTTCTCACTCAGAGAAGCCCAACTATCCTCAGTCGTATAAAATGAACTCCTTTTCTCTTCCTTCTCTCACACTCTCTCTCTCTCTCTCCGCGTCAGTTGATACAAACTAACTTATATAGATTTTTGTATTCTCGTGATTTTAAAAAACTTCTAGAACTAAAGTGAACTAACTTTACAAATATGATATATTTGTGAATTTGTCCCTTCACATAGGCATGGGGTTTTCTTCCTAAGATTTGACCTTTAAATATATGTCCAATTAGTGATTGTTTCTCCAACAATATGTGTGTTAAATGTGCGTATTTCAGGAACAAAAAAAGTGGCTAAAAAAGCTCAAAGTCGATGCCAGGCATCAACTTTTGGTTGCAAGTCGATGCTAGGCATCGAATTTTCATTTTTGGACAGTCAAACTTACTAAAACAGGCAAAAATTCCACTTTTAGAAGTCATACAGGGTCATCTTGTGAAGGCTATATCTTGAGTTCTAGAGATCCGTTTCTTGCATATGATAGCTTGTTAGAAAGCTCTACTCTTCTAGTTTCAACCACCAAACGATCTTGGAGAAATGATATTTGAGCAAAGAGAAATTAGCAAAATACTAAATATATGTCATTTCAGTGACTAGAAAAATCTGAAGAAGTAAAGTTCTTGGTTTTGTGATGTCACATTAATTCATTTTTTGTGATGTTTCACACATCAACACTTACGTCATACTCTTACTTCTAGATTTATTTAATGGAAATATATATTCCATACTATGTCCAGTACCTATGTTCTAAGTGGGTCATAGGCAATTCAACAATGCTTATTGACTCCACAAGACAGGGAGAGAGAGAGAGAGGAGGTTGTCTTTCCATGCCCACAAAGTGTAGATGATCATCAACACCTTGGCATAGACTTCTCAGTGAGAAAAAAGTGAATTTTATATTTTTTTGCAGCCTGGCATCGATTTCTCATTGAAAACTACACTTTTCAGCAAGAACTCGATGACTGGCATCGACTTCAGCGAGAAGTCGATGCCAGGCATCGACTTCAGCGAGAATTCGATGCCAGGCATCGACTTCTCGCTGAAAACTATACTTTTCAGCAAGAAGTCGATGCCTGGCATCGACTTCAGCGAGAAGTCGATGCCTGGCATCGACTTCAGCGAGAAGTCGATGCCAGGCATCGACTTCAGTGAGAAGTCGATGCCAGGCATCGACTTCTTGCTGAAAAGTATAGTTTTCAGCGAGAAATCGATGCCTGGCATCGACTTCTCGCTGAAAAGTATAGTTTTCACTTTAACAAAGTAAAAAAGACTACATGTTTCGCTTTCAACGCGTGTAATATGTTCTCACAAAGTAATACCAAACGTGATATATTGTCTTGCTTTTTAACTTTGACCATGATAATGCTCAGAGAGAGAGAAAGGGGAGAGAGGGAGAGAAATGTGATTTTTCAAAGGATAAAGACTCGGGGAAAGGAAAAAAGCAATGTCTTAGAGTATTTGATTAACGTAACTTGAACAAAGTTTTATTGAAGTCTCTTAGCATGTAAAACCTAATAGATTTATTTCATAGAATGTGCAACGATGAACAATAAAGTCTCTTTCATTTGGATTATTAGACATCAAAGAATCATGTTTGATGATATGCATGGTGTTTTCTCTCAATATGTATAGTCAATTTAATCTCATCTATTTCATTTTGATCTCATGGTGTTTTTTTTGGCATAATTGGCTATTATTACTAGTACACATATATGGCCACCTGGTTGTTGTATGATTATGCTTTGTATTCTCAAAAGTGTATTCTAATCCCTTTTTAAAATGGCATAGACTTATGCTTTATGTGGGCTTGAAATAAAATGAATTACTTTTCAATTTCCATTTTCATGAAATCATGTAGTTTTAATCATGTAAGATTCGTTAAAGTTCTAATTGGAATTTGTAATGTTGAATATAGCATGTTTTTATAAACAAAAACTGAAATAAAGATTGAAACAAAGTATCATGAAATAAAAGCATATGGTTTTCATGCCCTAATTAAAATGGGCCTTATCATTTCTATGGAACAATTGAAAATAAGCTAATTTTTCCTTGTTTTTAGCATACTTTTGTAATTTCTAAAGGAGAACATGTCTTTGTTCTCGTTTGTTATGACTCAGTGTTGATCCTAAAAAGTCGGGATGACCCCTTGACTTGTTAGATTCATTTCTTAGTGTATGGTATAGCTAAATTGATGAAATAACTTCCTTTAGTTAGATATGAAATTCAATTTTATGTTTGCAAAAGCTCTCTGATCAATCCCTACCAGGTTGTGAGCTTTTGAGCATAATACTGAGACATCCTATTCCCAAAATAGAAAGTTTTTCACATTTCTTGCATATTCAATATTTTGATGCAAACACTTGAGATTGATGATCCAAATGTTGCTATTATGAAGCTAAATATGTATATTAAGCATTCTCATGGAGCTAGATTGGCAAGTGTAGAGTAGGTTTTGTGCAACACCACCTCATCTCTGGAACCTATCATTCCATCTCCTCACAATTTGCTCTAACTCGAAGGATGACTACTATCCAAACAATATTAGTTGTGATTGTGCATAAACTATGGCCAATCTATCACATGGAGGTCAAATCAATGTTCCTAAATGCAGAACTGAAGGATGAGGTATATGTGTCTCAAACACTATGGTTTGAGACTCCCCATTTAGAGAACAAGGTCATAAAATGAAGAAGCCATTATATGGACTAAAATAGGGCCCTAGAGCATGGTACCAATGGATAGATAAGTATCCTCTGGATCTAGGTTTCAAAAGATGTGATTCTAATGCTAACTTGTATTTTGTAAAGAGAGGAGTGAAGATAATTTTGATTGTACTCTATGTAGATGACCTTGTGATTACAAGAAACGATGATGTTCTTCTTCAACAAATGAAAGATGCCTTGAGTTGAGAATTTGAAATGATGGACTTGGTCTTGATGCATTATTGCTTGGGATTGAAGTATGGCAAGAACCAGGGAAGATTTTCATTTCTCAAAAAATGTATGCAAGGGAGATTTTGAAGACATTTGACATAGAGGATTGCAAGGAAATTTCTACACCTATGGAGGGCAACACAAAATTATCGATTAAAGATACTTCACCTATAATGGATATTGGAAGGTAAAGAAAATTAGCCAAAAATCTCGTCCACATGTGCAATACAAGACCACATATCTCCTATGCTATTGGAGTAGTAAGTAGGTTCTCTAAAAAGCCTTTCCAAATGCATTTTCTGAGCCTACCCATTAGGTTAGGTAGGGCATAAACTTCTAGCGATTGGGTTCCTATTAAAAAAAAAAATAAAGGCCTTGTGGTGTCACGTGATTTCCCCATAGAACCTTAATGGGGGAGTGAAAAGGGGAACTTTCCACCTTCTATGGGATCCAAGGGGCCTCCCCTTATTCCATAGGGTTGAGATGGAAAGACTTTTGATTGCGGAGATATTTTTGGATTATATATTTTTCTAACTATTTTGTCTCTCCCAACTACATTCATCTATACCAATTCTCATTGTAAATGATATATAAGCATGGTACATGTGTAGCTCTACATAGCATCGTGCACTAGTAAACCCTTCATCTAGAGTCTATCTAGATCAAGATCTAAGATCCATACTTGGGAGTGCACAAGTGGACAACATCTTTGTAGTTGCATTACTCTTGCCAATTTGGTAAATTGGAGTTCTCTATCTCTAAGTCTATATCCCTCTTTTTGTGTGTTTTTTTTTCAACATTGTCTACTAGTCTATTCCTCTGTGCTATTATTTTTTACATAGACTTCAGGCCGGTCTGACATGCTCTCTTGGAGGAGAACTTGGCAGATCAAAACCATTGGTGGGTTGTTGCTTTTTTCAAAAGCCCTCTCTAGTTCGCCTTTGCTTTGGTGTATGTGCCTATTCTAGATAGGAAAGGATGACTACATGGCATTCTTTGGACTCCCTCCCCTTTGAGTTCATCATATATGAGGACTTCGATATGGTGGAATTCAAAGATGAGTATTTCTTCTCTTGCTTGTGCCTCTAGGCGGGTGTTGATTTGCAAAAATTTAGACTTGAGAGAAACTATATTACACATAATATGATTGATAAGTTGGATCCCCCATCCTTCTCTCAATGTGTGGACTTAGTTTTGTCATATCACTATCTAGTGGTTCACACCTTCAAGCCATAGTTAGTACATAAGAAATCTCCTTAGTTTCATGTTGATCCTTCAACCCTATACCTCCCCTCGGTACAATAGATGATCTTCTAGACCTAGATCGAACCCTTTAGCACCCACACCTCTCCAACCAAGTGTTGGAATTGTCTTTCAAGAAGACTCAATATCTCCTTAACAAGGCTCAAAAAGGAGATTCAAAGCATTCAACGTGCAAGAAGGGAAAATCTTGATTGTAGGCTATGGCATCTTGAGGTTGAAGTCAATAAAAGAAACTCCCACCTCCAACTCGGGCTCCATAAAATTAGAAGCTAACTTAGATATGAAGAGTAAATTCAAAGAGAGAATTTGAAAATTTATTTTAAATATTGGTGGCTAGGAATATTAGATAAAAAGACTAAAGAAACGTGTAAACACATGAGGAAGAAGCAACACAAGGAATGGATCGCATTCATGATTGACAATCATGAGGTAGAATGCACTATCAATGAAGAGAATGTTGAATTAATTATCAAACATTTCACTCAACTCTTGGGGGCATCAAATCCACTCTCTTTCTTTAAGGCATGATACATGGCTGCCATCTCTAGAATTAGAACCCAAAAAAATCCAAAAAAATGGTGCATCTTCTTGATTCCCCCATTACTAACACATAGATTTTAGAAGCTATTGATTCTATAACCAATAGTAAAATCCTGGTGTGGAGAATCTCACCAATGAGTTCTTAAAGACATTCAACAGGTTTTGATGAACCCATTATGCCTAGTTTGGTAGGAAACCCTACACTTTGGGTCTTTGCCTAACTTTCCCAATGAAGGTGTGATTAAACTGATTGACAAAAAAGATAGAAAGAAACAAGATTGAAAATTGGTGGCCTATCACTATGCTACAAACTCACTATAAGATCTTTTCAAAGGTCCTTGCTAATTGTATTGCCTTACATCTTTGCTCATTGATCAATGAGAGTCAAAATGGATTCATAAACAGTAGATCCATCTTGGAGGCCATTATTGATGTGTGAGAAGGCCTTGAATTTGATAAAGAATATTCTCAAAATATCCTCTTCACCAAGATCAATTTCGATGAACATTACGATTGCCTCAAGTGGGACTTCATTCTCCAATTCTTGAAAGAAATCAATTGCTAAATTCATCAAGATGATCTCAACACTTATGGGAAATGCCTCGGCTCATATTAATATCAATAGTCAACTCTCTTAGACAATCAGATTAAAGCCCTCTATTAGACATGGTTGCTCCTTAGCTCCACTTATCTTTGTTATAGCTACAAATAGGCTTGACTGCTTGGTTAACCATCATGCTCATCTTGGGAAAATCCATGGTCTATTTCTTCCCCATAGCCAAAACCTGATGAAATGAGACTCTTCGTCAATGACAAGAATGATTTTGTGAATAATGATTTGAATAGTATTGCCACATTTTTTAAATCTCTAAACACATTTTGCATTACTTCTAGAACTAGAATAAATCACTGAAAAGTAGCTTTCAAGACGATTTTTGGGCCCCCCTCTACAATTTTTGGTTAAATAGGGGAGGAGCCTCCAAGTGGACAAATGTTCTGACTGCTTGGAATTCCAATGGGTTTTTATTTTTCCATGGGGTTGCGATGGAAGTGAGTTCTTTCCAAGCTTGATAATAAGCTCATTTACTAGAAACACATGCAAGTCAATCGGATGAGGCATGCTATGGTGATCAAAACCTTCCTTCTTTCATCAATTATCTATTTTTTGTCATGTTGGAGATGGAAAGGCAAAGATTTAGCGCCATTGGAAAGAACTTGCAAAAATTTCCTCTAGAAAGGAGATCCCAATAGGAGAGGTGTGCACAAAATCAAATCAGCCATTTATGATAGCCATAATGATTCTAATGGTTTAAGATTCTATATGTTGGGAGACGGTAGATACAATGGTTACCAAGTGGATGATCAAGTCTGGTGCAAACAAAAAGCTTCCTAGGAAAATTTGAGTCTTGAAAATAGATCTTCTCTTATGGGGGCATGATCTGCTCACTTTGATGTTTTCTCCTTTTCTAGTGACTGCCAGAGATTGGGACTTTGTTTGTTCCTTGTGGAAGATTTGGAACAAGATGAAACTATACATCAAGGTCAATGCATATTGAAAGTAGGCAATCCGGATTAGACAAAATGGTTCTATTTGATTTCCTATTAGGGGAATCAAAGAAACTGACTCTGAGAACCTTGTAAAGGCAAAGAAGTTATGGAACAAAGGGTTTCATATGTGGAAACATATCTAGAATCAAGAGAGAAGACACATGATTAGATTTGAGGACATATACCTAGTTAGGAGAGTTAACTATGAAGATTTGTACCTATTAAGGCACATAATCAATTCTTAGGAGAACTCAAAGACTCACCTCCTTCTTAAGCATGACCCCCATAGATTGAAGGGTTGAGATGGATAAGTGGTAACAAATTGGATAAGAAATTGGGTTTCAAGAAGCACCTGGACTTGCATATCTCCTTTAACAATAGATGGTTTCTAAACTTGCCCCCTATCAGATGGTGATTTATTTTTTGTAGAATTGTGGCATCCTCTTATTGAGAACAAAAAAAATGGTTCTTATGTGAAAAATTCTCAAGTGGGCAATTCAGAACAATTTCAAAGTCTAATAAAAGATGCAGGGCCCCTTAGCGGTGTAAGCGTTTCCTCTGTTGTAGAGAAGACCTTGGTCATTTCTTCTTTTTGTGCCCTAGGAGTCACTTGGTCTGGTAGGCTCTTGCCAAGATTTTGAGTTCCCAAAGTCAAATTACTTGGAAGCAAGCAATACTTGGAGAAGTGATAGGCGCTCTTTAGCCTTGTGGAATGCCATGATGAGGGAAGCATTGGAAGATATGGAAAGAAAGATGTATGGCCAACTTTGATGACCATCCAAAAGAACGGTCGATTTCAAAATCCCTTGGCTTGTTGGGCAGAATAATATGTACCTGTAAGAACTCCCCTCCATTCAGACAATGTAGGATTTTTGTCTTGGAAAATAACAAGAGAAAAAGTAAGTGGATCACTCATGAGGGTGAAGAAAAGTTCATTAAATTTCTCTATAACTCTCTCTCTAAAACCTAGGTTTCCTACTGAATTTGGGACATCACTGTTGTTGTGCATTTGGGTTTTCCTACCCCTGCTCTGTGGGATATGAGGAATCCCAAGGCACTATGCCCCTTCACTATACAATTATTCTTTTATTAATTCAAGAAAGGGAGACTATGCCCACACTGAAATTCCTCTTTATAAAAGAAAAACAATTTAAATCAAGTTTAGATGAAATCTTTTAATTAGGGACAATTATGCTCAAAGATGGAGACTTTATATTTCATGGGTTTCAATACAAGGATCAATGAATCAAAAGTTCAATTGATAATATGTAAGATTTTTCATACAAATGACTATCATGCGGTTGCTTTAGGTTCACTATGGGCTCGCTAAAGCTTTGGGTAGAAGTAAATCGCTAGATGGTTTTAGCTTTGATAGTGCTTTTCTGTTTTATAGGAAATTTTACTCCTTTGATCCATATTTCATTTAATTAGACAATTAAAAATCTCGAAGCTTTTTTCACAAACCAACACAAATGTATTTTCTTTAAAATCTTTCCTATATGCACAGGAGGTTCAAAATGTATCCAAATTGATAAGCCTTCCTTCCATATTCTTCCCTTTTTAGATTTTCTTTTCTCTTCTTCACCTTTTCTTTCTTCATATCATGAAAGCCAGCCTTTTTATCATCTCTAAATTAAAGTTCTCCACAACAAGCTTCTAGTTTGCTTTCTATCAAGACAAGTATGCTCAAAGATGTAGAAATTTCTATTGATGTTCAAGACTATGTTTGAATACAAAGGATAAATTAATCAAAACATGCATATAAGTAATATCTAAGGGCTTTCATGCAATTTACTATCAAGGGGTTGAACTAGGTTCACTATGGGTTCACTCAAACTTTGTGTAGGAGTAAATGACAAGGTGATTTTAGCTTTGACATTAGGGAAAAAAATCAACCTTGCATGGGCCTTTTAGATTAAGGAGTGATTAGGGATGGACCAATGAGAAGAGGTGGTGGACACAATCTTGTCCCTTAATTACATAGAGTAGGCATAGGCTTCCCTTGTTTTTTTGTGGTCAAAGATCAAGAAACCACTTCAAACTCGTGATTTTTTTCATTTGAATGGTTTTGGAATGTTTGGGAATGATTTAGAGCCCTTTGATTGGCTTAAAAGTCCAAAGGTAGGGGTTGATGGGCAAAAGTCAAGGCTCCTTTGCTTTTAGGCCCTTAAATTTGGTTTAAATCTAAAGGCTAAGATGAAAAGAGGCTTCAAAAGGTGCACTTGAATTAGATCCCTTGGATTGGGGCTGAGATCTAAGGGCTCTCATTGAATTGCAGGTCCTTGGAGCACCTTAAATCATGGCCTTTGGATGCAAGCTTGATCCAATGGCTGAGATGGTGCCTTGGAGATCTTAGACACCTTTTGTCATACTCCCTTGGATGAATAGATGATCAGACAACTGAAACCACATGTGCCTTGAAGCTCATCCCCAAATGCAAAGATCTATCGGATTTTGCTTGATCCAAGGGCCTAAAATCTTGCAAAGAGTGACCAAAAAAGCCTGCCTGAATACTCCAAACTCCCACAAATTTATTGACCTTCTCTCTCTAGAGATGCTTCGAATCAATCCAATCCATTCAATTCAAACATCCAATGGCTCAAAATATTCCCATTTGGTAATTCAAATACAAAAGCTATCAAATAGTATTTTATTTTACAATACCACTAGTGGTTTTGTTTGTTCCCTTAAACCACTAGATTAAGCATTTTAATCCCCAAAAATTAGGAATCCTTATAAGGCCCATGCAAGCCTCATATTTTTCCTAATGATAGTGAATTTTCCTTTGTATAGATTTTTTTAATCCCTTTGATCCATGTTTGAATTGATAAAACCGATCAAAAATCTCAAATTTTCTTCACAAACTAACACAAATGCCCTTCCTTTAAATCTTTCCTATATGCATAGGAGTGGCATAAATGTATCGTGATTGGAATTCATTTGTTTTATTTTGTATCAAAACCACTTCACTTTCATCATTTACATCATGGAAATTTTCTTCATTTTCATTGATTTCACCATTCACAAGATAATCCTCACGATCATGTTTCTTAAAAAGCTTCAATGTTTTTCTTGTTGTTGGACTCCTTATCATGGTTCCATTAAATTCTTTCAAAGATTAAGTTCCCCTCACATGAACATGTGCAACAACATATGACCCAATCCATATCTTAGTGAGTTTTCAATATGCATAATTTTGCTTTTTAAAAGAACCATCATAAACCAAAACCCAATCATCAATTGAAATTGAATGTGGATGTAAATGAGCTTTATAAAAAAATTTATTCTTTTTCAAACATATTCTTTAATCTAGCAGATGATTTTTTCTACATTTGACAATCTTTGTTTGAATTTTGAATTCTTAAAAAAAATAATTCTTCATTTGAAATATTAGTTTTTCAATGTAAATAAGTGCATGCCCAAATGTGCAATATGTACAAAGTGGTAAGTGTATCCCAAGCATTCTTTGCTATGTTGCAAGAATGAATATGAGGGATAATGGCACGTTTGACAGACAAGGCTATCAATGCATGTGCCTGAGCATCTCTACCATCTCAATGAAGTTGTTCCACAATAGGTGCAGCAAGAACCGCAACATGAATAGGAACCTGAAGATCATCATCTTCAATGCCATTTGCATCCTCTTCAATAACTATTATTGCAGGTGTAGTAGGTCGAGTTTCAACACCTTGCACAATAATCCATTGTCCTTTTGCGACCAATACATGATGCATCATATATGCCCATAATGGGTAATTGGTACCATCCAATTTATCCTCAACATCCAACATACAGAATACATCACTGCTTTCAGCCATGGCCACTAGCTAAAATACCTTAATGTAGAAAAATGGTTGTATCTCAAAGAGTTCAACATAACTGCCTTGTCGAGTTTTGCTAAACTAGTAGCAGACTTTGATGCTTGTACTAGCAAACCAAAACTTGTATATATGTTTGGCATAAAAAGATGAAATTTCTTGCACAAGCACTGCAGTAGTGTGTTTGGAGGCCGAAACAAGCTTGGATCAAAATTTCGACCCCACATAGAGAAGCTGTTTAGAAGTTCTAATCAAATTGATTATGTTCACCAAATTTCATGCGATTTTGAGATTGTGACCAAAGGGGTGTCGATGACGCCCTAGATGAAGCAACGACCTAATCTGGTACCAATTGTTGGATTTTGAGGTTTGCGAAAGCATGCAAACAACACAAGAAGAAGAAAAAGCTTGGAGCATAACATACAATACTGAATGTATTACCAAGTGAATGTACAAAGATAAGTAATCTGTTAGGGTTATAGGCGTATATACAAGTCGGGGGAAAAAAACCTCGTAAAGAGGGAAAAAAGTGCCCTGTGAATTGCACCCTTAGTCCATTCATCACTTTGGAGTAAAAAATCAAAATTGGCATGTTCTTGTCTATTGTTTCCTTGTTCAATAAAAAAGGAGCACTCATGTCTCATGCTTAACTACTCACATGGATGAATCAAACAATATAAATAAGATCAAGCTTAAAAAAAAACAATGGAGAAGAACCAAAACTCATCGAAGAAAGACAAGGAGGAATAAATAAGAGAAGCAACAAGAAAACACAAAAAAGACTTGACAAATGTTTCCACTCATCTTTGATAGCCTTCACACAGAAAGGCAAGAAAGCACATTGGAGGATTGAAAATCATCACTTGAAAAGCCACCTATATCTTGAAGAACTTCTCTTGTTGTGATACCAACAACTTACACCTATGGTAGATCTTCAAAGGCTCATCAAATTTTCTCAAAGAAATTACCATTTCTTATAAATAAAGCCTATTTCAATGTATAATAGGTCATGTAAATGCACTAGAGGAGTTCTCTAATTGCCCAATTTTGACCATGTATGGTAGTTTTTCAATTTGTTTTGCTCTATGACTATTTCTATGAGTGTCTGCTCCATGTGTATGAAAGGATATAATTTAGAGGTGTATATAAGTCAATTGATTCTCTTTGGTAAAGACTCTTGGTATTTGAAGATGAAAAAACTTGGAGAACTACAATCACATAACTTGTTTTTCTTGCCCTCTTATCTCCTTCCTTGCAAACTCTAATGCATGTTTATTGCATGCAATGTATGTTACTGTAAGTTATCTATCCTTCCCCTCTTATTTTTTGAGCATTGATTGCATGTTCAAGTGTAGGAGGCAAAAACATAAGCACTTGTCATTTGTGATCCTATGTATTTTGATCATAACTTCTGTTATAAGTCCCACAATCCTTTAGATTTTAAAAGAATCATCTCATTGAGAGCTTAAAAAAGAACCCACTATTGACCACATTTGGATATCAAACCTAAAAGATGTATCCATTTTTGTGATGATTGCTATGTGTGGCTGAAATGCATGATTGAGTAGTAAGAATTGGGTGAGTGTGTTCTTTCATTTATTAATTTTTTGTCCAATTACATGTATTCACCACTGCATATGCACATGCTTCTAAGCACTTGGTTGAGCCTACTTTTGGTTTGCATATCAAGTATTTTAAGTCAAACTACCACTGAAAGACATGTGATTGATATCTAGCATCACTTGTTTACAGGTGTTACACCTTTTGGCACCATTTTCAAGGATCAAAGTGCAAAAACATTATCTACACTCTCGGGTTACTAGCAATTCATACCTATGTTAGATACCGAAAGGGTATGAGATACCAAACAAATCTATCAAAGATGAAAAACACTTGGAGGGAGAGAGTTGCATGGAACATTTAAGGAAAGCAAAGCAAAACCAAAGAAAAGCTACAAAAAGAAAAGAGAGCATGAAAGTCAATCGAACTTTTCTAAAATATGGTCATTGCTTATGAACAATGCCCATTTTATATATAATATGCCCTGTAAATGCACTAGAGTCGTCCTCTAGTTGCACAATCCCACCATCTATGGTAGCTCTTCAATATTTTTTGCCCTAGCACTAGTTTTAGAAGTGTTTGATCCATGTGGATAAAAGGACCTAATTTAGGCTAGATGTATATAAGCCAATTTCTTCTTTTTTTTGTAAAGACTCTTGGTGTTTTGAAGCAGTTGGAGAAGTGAATTCTTGTAACTTGTTTTTATTGCCTCCTTATCTCCTTCCTTGTGAAATCTAATGCATGTCTATGGCATGGAATGCATGCTAAGGTAAGTTCTCTACCCCTTCACCCTTCTTTCCTAAGCATTGGTTGCATGTACAAAGTATACGAAGCAAAAATGCAGGCACAGGTCATTTTCAATGGCAATGACCTTTGCTACATTTCTTGCAATAGAAGGGTCTTGTTGAGAACTTTTGAAGGAATCCAATAATGACCATATTTGCTCGTCAAACCTAAGAGGTATGTCCATTTTGTTGTGGGCTATTATGTGTGGCTGAAATGCATGATAGAGTAAGAGGTGGGTGAGTACGTATGCTTGCTTGCACTTGTTACTTCTTTGTCTATTACATGTATTCACCATTGCATACGCACATGCTTCTATGCATGTGGATGAGTCTATTCTTGGTTTCACATATTAAGCGTTTATAAGCCAAACTACCACTTGACAACACCCAGATTTCTGATTAATGGCTCACCTGTTTGTGGATATTTTGGAATAAACTGCAACACGAAATAGAAACTATCCAAGCCCAACAAGTGATGACTAAACAGTATTAGGTATGTTTGGAAGCAACATGTGCCTTTGCTGTATTACGGCCTCCTTTGGAAAGCCAACTCAGGAACATTCAAAATGAAAATTTTCATGCTAAGCCAGAGTCCTAGCATGCTCTTCAAAATGTCCAAGATCGAGCAGCAAATAGTAAGACATACATCTCCTAGAAATGTATATAAATTAATGGATAGTGGAATAAAGCCTGTTTACTTTTCAGCCCCTAGTTCACTAAAGTTAACAAATATAAAATCACTTTTGCTTAGCATTCTCACCATGCCATATGGATTCTAGGCCAGTTTCAAATCATAATATTTGGCTTATCTACCAGCAAGAAATGCAGCACTCTTCAAGCATGGATGTATCTTTGCAACCACATGCCTTCCTGCCTTCATCAAAAACTGTATTTTGAACCATAGAGATTATCTTCCTGCAGAAAAGAGGAATTTTTGTAATTCCATCTTCCAGGCATATAACGTTGTAGACATTTGTGGTCCATACTAATTAATGGAAGTTAGTACTTTTATTCAACATAACAACTGAACCCTCAAGTTAGGTTTGTCTTGAAGACCGTTAATGTTGGCTCCAATGCTAAAGAACTTAACTTCCACCTTGAAGGCAGTAATTAGCTACAGTTATCAAGTGATACAGTAAGCGAACCTGTTAACCACAGACATCATCTTTGAATGATCAAGACACAGGATAACCAACTGCAATTGATAGATAAAACAATTCCCTTAGAACCACTCTTAAAAAATCGATGTTTCAAACTTCAGGGTCACATTAGGACCTACCTGAAGTAATGTTGCAGGAAAATACAATTACAGCCCAAACTTTAGGGTCACATTAAAGCCTACCTGAAGTAATGTTGCAGGAAAATACAATTACAGCCCAAACTGATCCGGTACTATTCAGCATCATTCTATTTATTTCTAAAGGTATTTTTTAAACATCAAGTAAACAAGTTCTACAGCAAGAGATGCCATATTTGAGATTTGTTTGAAAGAGCACCTTGTATTCAAAATATGTTTGAAAGGCCATATTCTCGAGGAGTTCAGCAAGACATGTTACAGAAACAATTTCAGCACACGAAATAGATTTAAAAGATATCCTCGTATTTACCATCAGTTTGCAAGTCTAAGAGCCATATCATGCTCTATGAGCAGCAACCATACAATACTGACATCAGAGTTTATTTCGACTTGAAATTTGAGCTGGAATATTACAACTCACACAGGAAGGGCATAGTACTATGGGACCTGCTGTATCCACAACCAAGAGCATTGATCTGAGCAGAAATTGAATCCTTGACTTCGACTGTGTCATCCACATCAACCATTCACCAAGAATGCTCAAGGACCAAGGGCAATGATTGTGCCCTATCCAAAAGCAAACATTATACATGCCATGCCTATAAAGAAACAAAAATCCTACAATTTACACTCCCAAGTACCCCACAAAACATCCTCATAAGTCATCTCAAAGGATACCTACTCGCTTCAGGAAAGATCACATTCACATTCCTACATAATTGAGCATCTGAAAATGTTGGCATCTTCATAATTGAGCTATTCAAATGAGAACGACATGTATCTCATCAATGAGATGAAAATCATATCAGTTCCATACTTCTAATTCACGTGCTCATAATCATGAAAGCACAGCTCCACCAGGGTACCAAGCAACTTCTGAACTTCAGCCAGTTCTACAAAAACTCTGAGCTTCCTTTTCAGCACAGACGACACAATATAGGCTGTGCATTTCCTATAGTATCCCTTGCGCATGATTCATGGAAATGATGCACGCATGAAATACCCAAGAAATATTTACTGAGATCTGATTCCAAAAGCTGCCATACTGCAAATAAATCTCAAATAAACTGGTAAAGGCCATCAGCAAACTCTTTGTGCTGCCTGGTTATGAGTGCATGTATCCAATCCTGTGCTGATCACTCATGATGAAAAAAATACCACGAAATCCATCGGCATATGCACTTCACTACCTTGAAAACAAGCACTCATTGATGATATGTTAATTATATTTTATTGGCAGTAGTTGAAGCATCTTTGTTTGTTTTCAATAACTTTTGCAACTCCTGTACTATCTCTTTTAGTTTTATTATATTCACACACTCAGGAGTGGAAGGAAACAAATGATGCTGTTGAAACATATTCTCACTTTCCAGGGCCTGTAGTCTTCGGGTAATATCATCCAAAGGTACTACCTTCTTGGCATCCCAATCAAGCTCTTCCTCTATGTCTTTAAATTGTTGCACATCTGGCTTGCATGGTCCTTCAAGAGTGCCAAATGCTGAGGAGCTTAAGATGTTCTTCTTCCCAAAGCTCAATAAATCTAGATGTTTTTCCTCCTCGGAGCCTTCCCATTGCACCAAACCACTTCTTTGATGCTTTCCTACATCAATCTGAATGATTTCTTCTGAAGTTGTAAGCTGGGAGACATAACAGGGACTATTATTGAAGTTTGCAACATCAACATTCACTACCTTTTCTTCAACAAACATAGATGACTCTTCTGTCTCTGTTATCCATATGTCATTCTTATAAATTTGTGAACTATTAACTTCTTCATCATCTGAGCCAAGCTTCTCTATAGCACAATCATTAGGATTTGAAAAATTGTGTAGCAGTGAAGTTTGAGATTCCTGTGCCTGATGCAATTGCTCTGATTTGTCTGATCCTTCAAGAGCTAATAACTGTTCCTCTACAGCAGAGAGTTGAACTAATATGGATTTAGCATCCTCTCCCACAATAGCCTGTTCTGCGTGGTTACTTTCTTTGACAAAAAAAGTATCACCATTGACATCTGATATCTGAAATTCATTGAAATCATGCATTTCATAGTGTGTCAAGCTTTTGAATAACTTCCTTGAAAGGTCCTCATTAAGTAACCCTTCTCGAAAATGCTCCCTCAAAACTTCCCCAGAGGAAGAAATTAGTGCAGCATCTTCAATTTCCAGAGATCCTGGAAGCTCCTCACTATCATGCTCCTGTTTTCTGGAATCTCCATCGATGGTAGAAAGTGAAATATCTGGTTTACTTGTGGTAGAGTGATGTTGGGCCTCCTCTTTTAGTAGCCCCATGCGATCAACATTGTCAATATCAACTTGGACTAGGCTGCTTCGAAGTTCATTTAGCTCTTCCACCAAAAGAATACGCTCATTCTTCTTCCTGCATAAATCTTCTTCTAGGCTTAATCTGATCTGAAGTTCATTTAGTTCTTCCTCCAAAAGGATCCGCTCGTTCTCCATCTTGAATAAATCTTCTTCCAGAAGTTGGATGGCATGCTCATCATGTAAAGATTTCTCTTCTGCCATTCTTTGGTAATGGTCTGCTTTAATTTGTAAAGCTGCTTTCTCTTCTTGTAACCGAAGAATCATGGCCATTGCTTCATTTGCTGCAGTTTCTGCAGCATTCCTTTCTTCATCCAGTTCCTCATATAAAGTTTTCAGACTTTTACCCTGATCTTGCAATGCTTTTAACAATGTCATAATCACTTCTCTAGGTCCTCGGCCCTTCTGCTCGAGGTACTCAGAGCGGATATCTATTAAATCATCATGAATACTTAGACCTGCATCAATTAATCCAAATTCATCCTCTTTCACATAGCTTTTGCCTTCTGATGTACTCGCTTCTATGATTGCAGTATCATCAATTCTCTGCTTATTATCATCTGACAGTAACAGAAGGCTACGCGCCTGCTTAATGGAGCCTGCTTTTCTTACAGAATCCACCAAATTTCCTTCCTTGCTTTTTGAATGGCCTTCTGAAAGGATCCTCCGTACAGTCGAACCTGAATATGGTTTTTTTTCAGAGAGAATTTCTGAAGTCAAATGATACAAGAAAAATATGTCATCAAAATAGAGCGGAAAACGCACCTCTGGGAAAACGGGTTCGTATTAGTTCATCCCCTGATTTTAACTGTGGCACTCCACTGTCTCGTTCCGGACAAGATGAGAATGGGGGAAAATAACTAGAGCAGCGAGAAGTGTGGTTATCATCTTCATCGCAGGGGTGTGTGGCCCCCCTTTGGAGAAACTTTGCAGCTTCGACAATGGTAAGTGTCATTAGCATCTGAAAGAGGAGGAATAGAGAAAACAGAACTTCACATGATACAGAGATTAAAGCAGGGATCCTCCATGGATTCCTGCTATCCATTTTGTACAATCCAGTATTTATTGTCTATGAATACGAAAGAATATGAAATCGGCTAAGGATACTATCGGGGAAAGAAGCGAATGGGATTATGTACAGAATATCAACACTCGAAAAGAAGAAAGGCGAAGGGTGTACAGAGTGAGACGGTAAAATCGATCACGAAAGATCGATCATTATCCAGCATATTACAGCTCAAAAATGGCAAAAGTTTATACACAGTATAAATGGAATCCATGAACTCTAGCATAGAATGCCAGGCGAGAGGAGAATATTACGAATAGAATGTAATTTGTATTGTTCGTGAGATAACCCATTGAAAACTAATGAGGAAAACAGCAAAATGAGTCTCAAACCCAGACAAGATCCTCAGACCAACGGCCAAGTCGCCATAACCTTGCGCAGGGTTCGAGAGTCCTCTTTTTCGTTCTTGTATGGAGGGTTGCCATGGCTGACTCTGCGGTGAACATGATCCTTTAATATGGACAAGGAATCCCGCACACGGGAAATGGATCAAACATGATGCTCTCGCCTGTCAATGGCTAATTATAGGAGAAACACTTGAAGTTACTTTATATTTTTTGACCGCCATGTAAATATTACTGAAGGTAAACGAAATATAGAGCATGGAGTTGAAAGTAGCTGGGCAACTACCAGGGGTTGAATTCTAGCTGAGTTTATAAGGCGTTGAAGGGAGCATTTTAACGCTCCGCACCGCAGCCTAGGTACTGCCCTTCTATGATATGGTCACTGATTACTATCCTGGTCATGTTCATGGGAGATGGAGATCGAGAAGTACGGGCACATGGCTACGAGGAACAGTTCGTGGCCCTGAGGTGAATATTTGTTCATCTACGTGTGTACTGCGCAGCTTCGGGATACGCTCTGCAGGTATTGCCAGTTTGAGTTGTCCAAGTTTCGCTACACGCAGGTAAATGACAAATGTCCGGGGCTTCTTCTAAACTCCATCATCATCCATGAGTCGATACGTGCTGACACACAGAAGATAGACCAGATGTCTTCTCCACAGACGTGCAAAGCATACAAAAGCTGCACCATCCTAAAAGACAGTCCTTGTGTGGTGTACATGTCCCTTTTTTCTGATGGGAACCAATCATATCTTTGTGTATGACGAGCCATTGGAAAGAGTGCTTGGCGGTCATCCAAGTCATAGCACACACAATCCCCTGCCCTTCTCTTCCATTATTGAGCTGTTGTGGTATGTGCAAAGGATTAAGGAAGGGTCTTTCTCTCCACAAGGGAACCTCACACTTCTTAGAATGTAAAGCAAAGGAATAGAAGGATTATTCCCCATTGAATGTCATGAGAATGGAGGAAATGTTGCCTTATAAAATGCGAAAAATATTGCTTCCTTATAGAAAGGCTCGATGCATCGTAGGTGAGTTGACTGAACTCCTACCTCTTAAGGTGGAGGTTGTGAGTTCAACCCCCCTCTGAGTTGCAAGACATATATGAGTCAATTTAGCTAGTTTATCCATCCCATTCCAATGCCCTCAGGTTGTTCAAATGTGATGTCTTCGGACAGCTCTTTCCTAGTGTAACTTTGGTAGTCTAACCTTGCTTTGTGGGATATAGGGGGGTCCCATGGGTACTATTCCATTCACTTGTACTGTTGTTCTTTCAATATATTCAAGCCAAGGGAAATTACCCTTCAACCATACTTCCTCTTTAAAAAAGAAAGGGGCTCAATGTTATTTAAGGTGGGTTTACATTGATGGAGCTCTTTTTTTTTTAGTTCACTCTTTGCCCTATTTTCTCTTTAAATTTGAAATTTGAAAGAACAATGCACACACTTAGTGAATTCTTTGTTGGAGATAGACATCTATGGAAGCACGCGAACATCACAAGGAAGAAGAAGAAGCTTGGAGCACAACACACAATATGGAATGCATTACCACTAGAATGTACAAAGATAAGTAGCCCGTTAGGGCAATAGGCGTATATACAAGCCAGGGGGAAAAAAACCTCCTAAATAGGGAAAAAAGTGCCCCGGTGGTCCTAGATTATTCACACACATCACTATCTAAATATATCAACAAATCCCCCCTCGGAGTGATGCAGTGAACAAGGAGTTGGCGCTCATGTATAAGGAAGTGCCAAGCTATGTGGAATCAATACACAAAAGGAAGTAAGCCCAAAGCTTTGCGGAAAGCTTCAAACTTCTCCCTAGGCAGAGCCTTCGTGAAAAGGTCTGCAATGTTCTCCTGTGTGGGCGCATATGCCAAGCTGATCTCTCTAGCAGAGAACCTCTCCTTGACATAATGATAATGCACCTCAATGTGCTTAGTGCGAGCATGGAACATAGGGTTCCTCGCAACTGCCAATGCGCTCTGACTATCAGTGAAGATGGTGGTGGCAGAAGACTGACCAACACCCAAATCAGCCATAAGATGTCTAAGCCACACACACTCAACAGTCACTGTGAAAGTTGCCCTATGCTCAGCCTCATAACTGGAAGCACAATAGGCTGCTTCTTGCTCAGCCAAGATATGCAAGACCTACCAAGCATGAAGCAAAAACCACTAGTGGACACATGAGTGTCATAACAACCATCCCAGTCAGAGTTAGAAAAAGCATGCAAATATGGCGGTAGTGATCCCCCCTTGGGATAAAACAACCCAAGTAGTCGGGTACCACTCAAGTAGCGAAAGATGTGCTTAACTGCCTGCCAATGCTCGACATCTGGGTAGTGCATAAACCTCCTCATCTGCGAGACAACAAACTGAATATTTAGTTGAGTAATGCATAAGTAAATCAAGCATCCAACAGCCTGCTAATAGAGGACAACATCAAATGCATCTCCAGCATCATGAAGACTCAATCCTAAACCTATCTCCATAAGAGTGGCAATAGGCTTACAGTCTTCAAGGCCAAAACGCTGCAATAATGTGTCAATATATTTCATATGACACAAAGCCAATCCACCATCAACTTGCATAAATTGAGTGCCCAAATAGTGATGCAAATGTCCCAAATCAGACATCTCAAATGAGGCACGCAAATCAGCCTTAAAATCAGCTATATGTGTGTCATCAAGACTAGTGAGCCGCATGTCATCAACATACACAATAATGATCAGAAGCACATCATTAGCACACTTAACATATAAGGTGTTTTTAGTTGGACCGTTCTCAATTCATGCCCTTTCTGCACAAAGTCACGGGGCTGAAAAACATACACTTCTTCATGCAAGTCACCATTCAAAAATGTTATTTTAATGTCCAACTTATGTACATTCCAACCATGATGAGCTTCAAGTGCACATATGCTACGAACAGTAATCATTCAGCATGTAGATGCAAAGGTCTCATCAAAATCAATGCCTCTTTCTTGTGCATAACCCTTTGCAACAAGCCTAGCTTTATACTTGTCAACTGTTCCAGCAGGTTTACACTTTAGCTAGTATACCCACTTAGTGCCAATGGCCTTCTTGCCAGGAGGTAAGTCACATAAAGACCAAGTACCACTCTTCATTATAGCATCATATTCAGATTGCATAACAGCCATCCAATTTTTTGAATTTTGTGCTTCATCAAACGAAATAGGCTCATTCTCATCACAGAGACTAGATATAGCCATAGCATAGGAATCTGATACAAAAGAGGCACTATGAGAGCCTGAACGAGTATGATATGACAAAGGTGCATCTAATTTGTTGTCACACAAAGTCTGCACCAGCCATTTTGGCATAGTTTTTGCCTACACAATATCAACCCTCTCGTCAACAAGTGCATCATGTAAATCTGCATCAAAAATGGAATGATGTGCATCATCACATGAAGCCTGCAAAGGCTGAGAAGCTCCCGTATTAGGACCAGCACTAGAGTGTCCACCTATAAAAAGAGGCAGCAAAGTATCATACATGTCTTTGGAGTTAACATATGTCTCCTTAGTACATGAAAGTAACGGCTGAATAGCATCTTCCACAAAGAAAACATTGCGGCTAACCAAAATGCATTTAGTCTATGGATGATAGAACGATAGCCTTTGCTTTCAAAAATGTACCCATCAAAAATACATCTTACTGATTTATCATCCAATTTTCTGCGATGTTGTTCAGGCACTAATGCATATGCCTAATAACCAAAAACACACAGATGAGCAATAGATGGCTTGCAACCATGCCAAGCCTCATATGGAGTAATAGATTGTAGCGCTTTAGTGGGACACCTGTCAAGTACATATGCTGCACACATAATAGCCTCAAGCCAGAAACTATGTGGTAAAGCCTGACTCTTAACCATACACCTCACCATCTCCACGAGTGACATGTTCTTCTATTTAGCTACTCCATTCTATGGAGGTGTATATGGCACTGTACACTAGTATTTTTATCCCACGTTCAACTAGAAATGCATTAAAATCAGAAGATATATATTCCTCCCTCAATCATAACGGAGGGTGCCCATTTTACATGCAGACATATTTTCAGCCAAAACCAGAAATTGTTTGAAGCACATGAACACTTCAAACGTTGCTTTCAATGGAGATACCCATACATGCTTGGAAAAGTCATCAATGAAAGTCATGAAGTAAATATAATTTCTAAAAGAGGGTGTCTCCATAGGACCACAGACATTGCTATGAACAAGCTGTAATTTTTGAGTAGCCTGAACCGAATCATCTTTTGGAAATGAGAACAATGCATTTTGCCCAAAATATAGCCTTCACATACATGTTTACTGGGTGCCTCAAGTTTGGGAAAAGAGGACACCATTTTAGATTTCTGCAGGCATAACAAACTAGCAAAGTTAAGATGACCAAAGCATGCATGCCAAAGCTTTGCATATGAAATAATGTGAGAATCATGTACTGCACATGCCGAATCATTTACAGATCTTTCATAGTCTATGATCTTATACAACCCACGACATAAAATGCGAGAAGCAATAATGACATCGCCATTTTTGACATCTCATGAACTGTACATCTGTCATCAACAAATTTCACAACCAAGACAATCTTGTATAATGCAGGAATTGATAACATATTTTTCTTGATCCATGGCACAAACAAAGCATCTAACAAAGTGAAAGAACTACAATCAGCAGTAGTCAAAATGATCTTACCAACTCTCATAACAGGATAAGAGGAGTTGTTGGTGCATGTAACAGTATTCCCTGTAGGGACAGGCTCGAATGAAGAGAAGAAACTGCATTGCGAGGTAATATGTTTGGTCGCCCCAGTATCAAAGTAACAAACATCTGAGTCTACTACAGTCATGCACTGCTCATGAGCAGATGGGTCAAAACTGCAAACAGTAGTAAATGCCCATTCTTCATCCTGCACAAGATTAGCAGACTTTGTTCTTGGTGTAGACGCCTCTGCAACAATAATTCCGGCCTCTTTCTTCTTTGCCTCTTTAGCAACCAATTTTTGACAGCTCTTAATGACATGATCATTTGCTTTATGTTATTTGCAAAACAATTTCTTCTTTTATGATTTCTTCTTATCTTTGTCTTCCTTCTTTGAATGTGCAGCATTTGCTAATTTCTTCTTACTAGTAGAAGAGCTCCATTTTCCTTTGCCCTTCTGACTAGCAAGGAAAGCTTGATCTTCAACACACATAATAGACTTGTTTTGCCTAGACTTGCAGGTATGTAGCAGAAAATGCGCTCCATTGGCAAGCTCTAGCCCTTTGTTCAACCTTTCACCCATATGAACCTCTTCTATGGAGTTCCAATCTATATCTTATAAGGAATCAAACTGCAATTGTATTTAAACACCAAAGCGAAGCATGGAGGAAACACTTTGTTTTAAGGAAGACATTGTCTTAATTTCTTACAAAGAGATGAGTGCTCTCGCCTTGATTTGAGGAAAGGAAACACACAAAGGATTGGGCGCTCACTCGCCTTGATTCTACAAAAGAAAACACAGAATGAAGTGGGCGCTCACTCGCCTTGATTTTAGGGGGAGAAAGAATTGATTCTTAGCAAAATGTGGGCGACGCCTTCATCACATGATATTCCTCAAACATGGGCGACCCTTCTTCCTTTGGCGACCCCCACCTTGGGTGACCCTCTACTCCTTTTGTGCTAATTGGGCGACCCTCTCCTCCTAATAGCCTTGGGCGACCCTCTCCTCCTAGTGGCCTTGGGCGACCCTCTCCTCCTAATGGCAAATTGGGCGACCATCCAGGGGCACTTACTACAAGGTAAGGCGACCACCATGAGTTCTCATGGAAATTGGGGCGACCACCATCATGCTACTAAGGCGACCAACTTATTTTTTTTGGCAACACAAGGAGGGCGACCACCTCTTTTCTCCCAACCCTCTCCGAAGGCGATCGCTCGCCTTCTACATGCACATGGGCGACCACCAAATTTTGGACTTCTCAAATCTAGGCGACCACCAACTCTAGCAAGTCAAGGAGGCGACGACCAACCACTTTCGGTATAATATGGGGCGAGGCCACCAACCACTCTTGGCTAACTCCATATCACTGGGCGACTATGTGATGACATCCTGGGAGGGCGACTACCGACTACCGACTTAGTATGGGCTCCACCATGAGCTACTTGGGCGGCAAATGACGGGCGGAGGAATATTGCCACTTGGCTTTGGCAGGTGTCAGAAGCTAAAATTGGGGGCCTTATTGAAGTTGGCTACCATCCTCCACCTCTGGACCACCACTTTGGCGTGTGCGGCACTTAAGGTTGGATTTTGGCAAGGCCACCCTTGGCCACTCTGGGTCTATATAAACAGAGGTTTGGCACTCATTTTGGAGCTGAATCTAATTTGAGTAATCTGAATCGGGTGGGCTATTGCGTATCATCACTACCATCACTTGTTGATGCTAGTTGAGGCTATTTCTTTGGTCTACTCTCTGCACTCTGTTGCTACAGGCACACTGTGAGAGGTCACTCTGTGATGATTATACAGAGCGTGGGCCTCCAGTGGAGTTGGTGATTAGCATTACAGGGTGATTGAGTGGCTTGGATCTAGTTATTGGCATGCATCGGTGAATTTCTTCAGGATCAAGTCATCTTCTTTATTGTATTCACTTTGTTGGTCTCACTCTTGTACTGTTGCTAGTTAGTTTTGGAATGGCATGCTAGCCCACTGTTACATCCTTTTGTAGTATTTTAGCTCTCTCTGTAATCATTTTCAAAGTTACGAAGTGATTTCCTCTCTCAAGAGCACTTGTCATTGATCCTTTCTTTATAACTGTACATTTTCACTTCTATTGGTTTCTCTGTTATCAGTGAAGGTACCTGCACACAAGAATGTCACAGGGTATACTTCCCTAAGGAGAACTCCCCTTGAGTAGACGGAGTACTGGAAAGGTATACAATTTGATATTGTTGAAAGTGGATACCCCGGTACCTCCTCTACAGTTTGGCACGCACGGTGGGACCCTTGCATTTTTGTGTGAGGTATTTAGTGTGCACTATATAGTTGTTGTTGCATTAATTTCTTGATTTTTTGCATTCTGTGAGTGGGTACATGACCCACACTCGAGTAGACAGAGAGCCCCTTCGTGTACAAAAGAGCCTCAAGAAGTCAGCTCTACCTTCGGCTAGTACCCCTCTACCCTTAAATTTTTCCATCGATTTGGCTTCAACCCCGCTTTCAAAAGAGAAGCTGAGGAGGACGTTAGATTTTTCCTCTGATACTTCAGAAGAAGCACCAGTGCCAATGGAGGAACTTTCTCATTTACTCTCTAGGTTGAACATCAAATTCCCTACATTTAAGGGATTGGCTTATGAGGATGCGGATGACCACGTAAGGAGATTCGTCTCATTATGCCGTGGACGAGGATTGCAGAACCGAGAGGATGCAATGTTGGTACTCTTCCCATCTACATTGGAAGGCCTTGCAGACAAATGGTATAGTCAATATGCAGATGGACACTTCACTACATGGGAGACACTGAAGACGGCATTCTCGTAGACATTCCGACCGAGCAACTCCTCTGAAAGAGCTCTAGACCAGCTAGAGAACCTAAAATTGAGACCAGGTGAATCCTTTCATGAACTTCACACTAGAACAAAAGCACTTGTTTCACGTCTGCCACATGCTCCAGGTGATTTCTTGGTAAAAAAATGGATAGAGAAAGCTCTGCCCAAGTCATCTCAGCAGAAGCTTCGTGAATCTCTTAGATTGGATGCAACACTTGATGATTTTGTTGCAACAGCATCGCGCATTGAGGAGGCTAGACTACATTTTGAAGGGGAGGCCCGACCAAATTATGCATCAGACTTGGATCCTATCGGGCAACTCAGGAAGGAGTTGGAAGCCTTAAGAATGCAGCAAAGTTGCCAAGAAGAGAAGGTTGTGCCGCCGCCCCCGCCCCACACTGTTGATGAAGTAGCTCAACTTCGTCGTGAGCTCGAAGATTTGCGAACCACACAGGACATACGAAGACAGGTTTGGTGTACAATATGTAGCAATAGTGGACATTCCAATGTTAATTGTCCTAACAAGGTCAGTTGTCAATTCTGTGGCAAAGAGGGTCATGAAGCTAGAGACTGCTACTACCTCAAGGGAGCACAACAACGGGGTAACCATCAAGCTTTGGATTCATATTATGCTAGTACTTCGAATGCACCTAACAGAGAAGAGACCCGTCCTACTCGGCCTAGATATAATAGGCCACTCATGTGTTATCGTTGTGGTGAGTATGGCCATATGCAGAACAAGTGCTCCCTACCAGAAGGTGCACCTCCCTGTCAGCATTGTCCAGATGCTAAGGATCACTACACCAGAGATTGCCCAAGGAGCCGCCCTCCTCCAATTCACATGATTGCAGTCTCCCCACAAGTAGAAGGTATGACCGCTCAGTCTTATGCTGTTTCATCTTCGTCAATGCCAATGATGACTAGAGCCAGGCAAGCGGCAGTAGCCTATAGGGAGGAACAACAAGGACTCAAAGATAGAGATGAGGAAAAGAAGGTGGGATGGAAGGACCAAGCAGACATTGAAGGAGCTTATGAGAGGGTGACTACTTTGCTAAAAGATCAACCAACAAGTCCTCAGGAAGAAACACAAGAGGTGAACATTGAGGAAATCTTGAGAGGTATTCATCATAAGATTAGTCTGTACCAACTTATAAAGATGGATTCAAAAGTAAGAAGTGATTTGCTGAAAATTATACACTCTGCATGCTTGTGCCCACCTCCTAGCATAGATGGTTTTATGGTTGACTTTCCCCCTGCACCCCTGGCTGATTATCAAAGCTCAAGATTATCTGTTTTTATAAAGGATGAAGCTCTCACAGGTGTTATCATAGATGGAGGTTCCGGCATCAATTTGATGCCCGATTTTACCATGAAGAAACTAAAATTGAATCCCACGAAGGCAGCACCCTTCACAGTTACATTAGCAGATCAACATCGGGTTGCACCACTTGGAATTGTTGAAAAGGTACTTATGATAGTGCAGGGTTGTCACTTTGTTCTAGACTTTGTTGTTATTTCCCTGCCACAGGAGACCTCATATCCTCTACTCTTGGGAAGGCCTTGGTTAAGGCAAGCAAAGGCTCTACAGGATTGGGGAAAGAACAAGTTATGGATTTCCACATGTACTAACAATCAATTACAGATACAATTGGAAGAAGGATCAGATATCAATAAGGCTACTGGGTATACAATGGACACTCAGGTAATGCCTTCTGAAGATGATACCCTATTAAACTGGATGATGGGGAGTACAGAATGCTGCACAGTGGAGATATGTGAAGTAAATGAGGATTTTATAGAAGCAGCCCAAGGCGACCACCTCTCTTCTCATGGGGCGACCCTAGCCCAAGGCGACCACCTCTCTCCTCATGGGGCGACCCTAGCCCAAGGCGACCACCTCTCTCCTCATGGGGCGACCCTCGCCCAGGGTGGTGGCCCAAGTGGGCGACAGGAGGCCCAGGGTGGTGGCCCAAGTGGGCGACAGGAGGCCCAAGTTGTGCACTTAGCCAAGAGTGGCCAAAATGGGCCAATCCTTCCTCTGGAACTCACTTCTTTTCTTAAGCAAGGTAGTCGAGCTTATCTTTTGCAGGCACCTCCCGAAGGACCGAAACCTCTAATTGGGCCACTAGACCCGGATAGTCAAAATTTGACAATAGACGCCACTACAATGATATGTAAAGAGAAGACAGGTAAACATGAAAAATTGGATGATTTTATGCTTGCAGGACCAAAAAGTGACAAAGTTGTGCCTGCATCTGAGGAGGCTAATTTTGACCTTCAAGAACTACCATTTTCAAATATACCTTTAGGATGGATCAAGAAACAGATTGTGGATCATAAATTGAACTCCGCTCCTGCATACAGTGGGGATGAATTTTCAAGTGAGTCTAATTCCGAAACGTTTGTTCAAGAAGTAAATCTTGGAGATGAACAGAACCCTCAAATAGTTCACTTGGCCTCTTGGTTGTGGCATTATCCCTCTTTACTACATAAGGTGACTTCTCTACTTTTTTCATATAAAAATGTCTTTGCATGGTCCTACAAAGATCTAACAGGGATACGAGAGGAGCTTGGATTACATCGAATACCTTTAGTTGAAGGAGCTTCACCTGCAAGAAGCAGGCCTTATCGTCTCAATCCAAAGTACGCAGAGGCAGTAAAGCTAGAAATAACGAAACTAGAAGAGGCAGGTATTATTGTTCCAGTAGAACATTCAAGGTGGCTTTCTTCCATGGTCATACAGGAAGGATCTTTGTTCTTGGTGCATCAGATCCCGTCGACATCCACCAAATTGGCACCTAAATGGATAGGGCCCTACAAGGTGATAAAGGTATTACCACAAGGAGCAGTTGATTTAGAGGACTTGCAGGGTGAAAGGATGCCCCTGATCAACATCTCCAGGGTGAAAAGCTATTTGAATTAATGCAAGCAGATGGAATTCACTCACTGTACATACCATAGTTCTTTTCATTTTCTGCAGTTCATTTTGTTTGATGGAATAAGCAAATAAATGAGTTGTTGCACCGGGACGGTGCAAAGTCTTGATGTGGGGGTCTGTAGAGCAGGTGAGCTTGCTAGCATTTGATTGACTTTATTTGAGGAGAAGCTTCTTGGAAGTGTTAAAGCAGGAGCATTTTGAAGCAAAGATTTTGGGAGGAAGTGGATGCAAGACAATCAACTTTGGTGAACCTATAACCTGGAGGTATGTAGGAGAAAATGCGCTCCATTGGCAAGCTCTAGCCCTTTGTTCAACCTTTCACCCATATGAACCTCTTCTATGGAGTTCCAATCTATATCTTATAAGGAATCAAACTGCAATTGTATTTAAACACCAAAGCGAAGCATGGAGGAAACACTTTGTTTTAAGGAAGACATTGTCTTAATTTCCTACAAAGAGATGAGTGCTCTCGCCTTGATTTGAGGAAAGGAAACACACAAAGGATTGGGCGCTCACTCGCCTTGATTCTACAAAAGAAAACACAGAATGAAGTGGGCGCTCACTCGCCTTGATTTTAGGGGGAGAAAGAATTGATTCTTAGCAAAATGTGGGCGACGCCTTCATCACATGATATTCCTCAAACATGGGCGACCCTTCTTCCTTTGGCGACCCCCACCTTGGGCGACCCTCTACTCCTTTTGTGCTAATTGGGTGACCCTCTACTCCTTTTGTGCTAATTGGGCGACCCTCTCCTCCTAATAGCCTTGGGCGACCCTCTCCTCCTAGTGGCCTTGGGCGACCCTCTCCTCCTAATGGCAAATTGGGCGACCATCCAGGGGCACTTACTACAAGGTAAGGCGACCACCATGAGTTCTCATGGAAATTAGGGCGACCACCATCATGCTACTAAGGCGACCAACTTATTTTTTTTGGCAACACAAGGAGGGCGACCACCTCTTTTCTCCCAACCCTCTTCGAAGGCGATCGCTCGCCTTCTACATGCACATGGGCGACCACCAAATTTTGGACTTCTCAAATCTAGGCGACCACCAACTCTAGCAAGTCAAGGAGGCGACGACCAACCACTTTCGGTATAATATGGGGCGAGGCCACCAACCACTCTTGGCTAACTCCATATCACTGGGCGACTATGTGATGACATCCTGGGAGGGCGACTACCGACTACCGACTTAGTATGGGCTCCACCATGAGCTACTTGGGCGGCAAATGACGGGCGGAGGAATATTGCCACTTGGCTTTGGCAGGTGTCAGAAGCTAAAATTGGGGGCCTTATTGAAGTTGGCTACCATCCTCCACCTCTGGACCACCACTTTGGCGCGTGCGGCACTTAAGGTTGGAGTTTGGCAAGGCCACCCTTGGCCACTCTGGGTCTATATAAACAGAGGTTTGGCACTCATTTTGGAGCTGAATCTGATTTGAGTAATCTGAATCGGGTGGGCTATTGCATATCATCACTACCATCACTTGTTGATGCTAGTTGAGGCTATTTCTTTGGTCTACTCTCTGCACTCTGTTGCTACAGGCACACTGTGAGAGGTCACTCTGTGATGATTATACAGAGCGTGGGCCTCCAGTGGAGTTGGTGATTAGCATTACAGGGTGATTGAGTGGCTTGGATCTAGTTATTGGCATGCATCGGTGAATTTCTTCAGGATCAAGTCATCTTCTTTATTGTATTCACTTTGTTGGTCTCACTCTTGTACTGTTGCTAGTTAGTTTTGGAATGGCATGCTAGCCCACTGTTACATCCTTTTGTAGTATTTTAGCTCTCTCTGTAATCATTTTCAAAGTTACGAAGTGATTTCCTCTCTCAAGAGCACCTGTCATTGATCCTTTCTTTATAACTGTACATTTTCACTTCTATTGGTTTCTCTGTTATCAGTGAAGGTACCTGCACACAAGAATGTCACAAGGTATACTTCCCTAAGGAGAACTCCCCTTGAGTAGACGGAGTACTGGAAAGGTATACAATTTGATATTGTTGAAAGTGGATACCCCGGTACCTCCTCTACACTGAGTATCTTTGCCATCCCAATGAATTTGCTATACAGTAGGTGCAATAGAAACATTAGCACGAATAGGAATCTGCAGAATATCACCGTCTTCGACACCATCTGCATTAGCTTCAATACCTGTATTTGAAGTACCTGTATTCGCAAGTGTAACAAGATGTCTTTCAACACCCTGCAATATGTTCCACAGTCCTTTTGCAACCAATACATGTCGCATCATATAAGCCCACAATGGATAATTGGTACCATCCAACTTATCCTCAATAGCCACCATACACAATACATCACTGCTTTGAGCCATGGCCACTGACTAAAATACCTTGATGTAGAAAAATGAATGTATCTAAAAAAGTGGAACAAAACTACCCGAATGATTTTTGCTATACCTGTAGCAGACTTCAAAACGCTTATACTGGCAAACTGAAGCTGGTATATATCTTTGCCACAAATAGACTATGACCATAGGAGTGTTGACGATGCCCTAGATGAAGCAGTGACATGCTCTAGTACCAATTGTTGGAGATAGATGTCTACAAAAGCCTGTGAACAACACAAGGAAGAAGAAGAAGTTTGGAGCACAACACAATACTGGATGTATTAACACTAGAATGTACAAAGATAAGTAGCCCGTTCGGGCAATATGCATATATACAGGGGGGGAACCTCTTAAAGAGGGAAAAAAGTGCCCCAATGGTCATAGAGTGTTCACACACATCACTACCTAAATATATCAGCATTCTTAACACCTATTATAGTTGTAGTTTCAAAGTTAAAGCCAGAGAGAAGAAGTCTTGTTCTTTTCTTTATAAGAATTTTGATCTTATGATCTTCTCTTCTTTATCTCTAGAACTAAATGAAAAGTATAACACTGAAGGACATAGCACCCATGACACCCTAAATCCCACAGAAGTAACAATTGAATGTCTAACACCTACTAGGAATGAGAGAACAATGCACACATTTAGTGAGTTCTTAACACCTACTATAGTTGTACTTTCAAAGTTAAAGCCAAGACAGAAGCTCCCTTCAAACCTCTATTTCGAAAAAAGAAAAAAAAGAAATCCCAAAGATCCATTGAAGGCAGAGAGTGGGTAGGGAAGTCACCTAAGACCAAAGGAGGAGACCGATTTAAATCTATTGCCAACTTACCACTTTGAATTGCCAGTGGCCAACGTTTCCTCCCCGGAGATAAGTGGCAAACGTCCTCGGCTTCTTCTAAACTCCATACTTGCTGATATATGACTTCTCGTCCTCAAAGTTGCAAGATAGCACACACAATCCCTTGCCAATCTCCTTACACCATCTTTTTGCACCATCTTTTAATCTTATTGGTTGTTGTTCACCCCTCCTTCCACTTCTTTTAATATTATTAAGCAAGCATCTGCTTAGGAAGGTTCTTTCCCTTCACAATTTTCAGAATGTAAAGCAAAGGAAATCTCATTGGAAGGGTTATTTAGAGTGGGTTCACATTGGAAGGGTTACTTAGAGTCGGTTCACATTGAAATCTCATTGGGGAAAATGTTGGCCCTCTACAAAGGTGCTCAATGTTATTTAGAGTGTTTTTACATTGAGATAGTGAAATAATGTTCATGTGTACGAGACTTCATTCTAAGGATTTTTTTTTTTTTTTTTGAGAGAGAAATTTTTCTTTGAGAGTGGAAATTTCGACCTATTTTGTCTTTAAGCTTGAGATTTGAAGAAACAAACTCCAAGGGACCTTTTCTATCCCTCACATTGAAGGGTTCACGTGAAGCGGATTCACGAGTTCTGAAACATTCTTATCAACCATGTTTTCTTCTTGTTTCTGAGTGTGGCATTCAAAGACTATTCTTAAGAGAGGAAGTCTTTTGGACACAAAACTCTTCTACCCATCACCAATATAAAACATTTGCCTTTGAGAAAGTTAAGTTTCATGTCCGAGTCAACGGACATGCATATCATTTTTTTTTTCGTGCTCCACAATCATTGATGATTTTGAAATGGAATATGATTTTGGTTCCCTCTTACTAATGGAATATGATTTTGAAGTTGTTGTCAAGAAAGGTAGGACCCACCTCAGGGTAGATCACCTTTCTTGCATCACTTCAGGAGAACCATTGCAAGGAGTGTCTGATGAACTACCTGACACTTATCTGTTCCTAAATGGGCAAATAAGTTGGTACCTGTCCTAACCTTCGGACCCACCAACAATAATGTAAAAATGAACAAAGAAGAAATTGTAAAATTACAAAAATATCATATATTGGCAGAAAGCATGTACAAAAAAGATAGGGAAGGTGTATTAGCTTGTTGTGTTGAGGACGATGAACATAGTAATTGGTTGCAACAAGCCCATGAAGGATTGCTAGGAAATTACTATTCTAAACAAAGAACTTATTGCATAATCTAAAATGTTTAAGAGTGTATTGGCCTAGCATGGACAAAGAAATACATGAATGGATTAAGAATTGTCCAATATGTCAAGAGAGACCCCTAGTGGAGCATGCCACTCTTTATCACATATCGTTAATTCCAGATTAGAGTGCTCCAATAGTAGAATTTATGAAATCAGGAACACTACCCAATGAGACTAGGCTAACAAGAAAACGGGGCATGGAGCAAGAGGCTTAAGACTATGCCTTAGTCGGAGACAACCTGTATCTGAGAGGCAAAGATGGATACTTAAGAATGTGTGTTCATGAATCGGACTACTTGAAAGTCTTAGAAATTGCACATAGCAGTGGTGCAGGTGGACACATTGGGCTTGGCAGAGTAACCAAGACCATTCTATTCTCAGGACTTTGGTGGCCCAGTCTTCATATGGATGCACATACCTATGTGAAGAGATATGACACATGCCAACGTGCCCAATATCCAATTAGAAAATGTTGATGTGTGAAACATCACAAGAAATGAATTAATGTGACACTAGACAGCCTCTATGGTCACCATTAACTCATTGCAACTCCAAAATTTGAGAAATGATAGCCAAAACCAAGAACCTTACTTCTTCAGAACTTTTTAGTCATTGAAATGACATATCTTCACTCTTTTTCTTATTTCTCCCAACACAAATACTATTTCCCAAGATCTTTTAGTATATGAAAGTAGAAGAGAAGAGCTTTCCAACAAGCTATTATTTGCAAGAAATGGATCTCTAGAACTCAAGTTATGGCCTTCACAAGATGACTATGTCTAACTACCAAAATTCGAAATTTTTCTTGTTATAGTAAGCGTGCCTGTCTAAAATGGGAATTCGATGCCTAGCATCGACTTGCAATGAGAATTCGATGCCGGGCATCAACTTGGGGTGTTTTTAGCCACTTTTCAGTAGGAATTCGATGCCAGGCATCGAGTTCCCGCATAAAACCTCAAGCTTTCAGATACCAAAAAGATATATGATTTCATGCACACTTCAAACATCACTTATCAATTGGAATTCGATGCGAGGCATCGACTTGCTTAGAAAACTTCAACTTTTGAAAACATTACACAGAAGACAAACTCTGGAGATGGAGAAGGAAAACTTATACATAGAAGTTTAATCAACTCTTTCCATAACTATTAAACCTCAGAAATGCACAAGTGCTTTCTCACGCAGAGAAGCTTGTGTATTCTCAATCATACAAAATGAACTTTTCCCACTCTAACTAATTCTCTTCCACTTTGCGTCAGTTGATACAAACTAACTTATATAGTTTTTCTCATTCTCGTGACTTTTAAAAAACTTCTAGAACTAAACTGAACTAATTTTACAAATATAATACACTTGTAAATTTGTCTCTTCACATAGTCATGTGGTTTTCTTCTAGTGCATTGACCTTCAAATATATGTCCAATTAGTGATTGTTTCTCCAACAGCTGCCCCTCAATCACTAATTGAGATTCTCTGTTTCTTCATATTATCTTCTTTTCTTTTACTCCTGCCATGCTTTTGAATCTGCTAGTCTTCACATCATCCAAGCTCTTTCTCGTATGGGGTAATAGATTGTAGCGCTTTAGTGGGACACCTGTCAAGTACATATGCTGCGCACATAATAGCCTCAAGCCAGAAACTATGTGGTAAAGCCTGACTCTTAACCATACACCTCGCCATCTCCATGAGTGACATGTTCTTCTATTCAGCTACTCCATTCTATTGAGGTGTATATGGCACTGTACACTAGTGTTTTATCCCACGTTCAACCAGAAATGCATTAAAATCAGAAGACATATATCCCCCCCTCAATCATAACGGAGGGTGCCCATTTTACATGCAGACATATTTTCAGCCAAAACCAGAAACTATTTGAAGCAAATGACACTTCAAACGTTGCTTTCAATGGAGATACCCATACATGCTTGGAAAATTCATGAATGAAAGTCATGAAGTAAATATAATTTCTAAAAGAGGGTGTCTCCATAGGACCACAGACATTGCTATGAACAAGCTGTAATTTTTGAGTAGCCTGAACCGAATCATCTTTTGGAAATGAGAACACTGCATTTTGCTCAAAATATAGCCTTCACATACATGTTTACTGGGTGCCTCAAGTTTGGGAAAAGAGGACACCATTTTAGATTTCTGCAGGCATAACAAACTAGCAAAGTTAAGATGACCAAAGCATGCATGCCAAAGCTTTGCATCTGAAATAATGTGAGAATCATGTACTGCACATGCCGAATCATTTACAGATCTTTCATAGTCTATGATCTTATACAACCCACGACATAAAATGCCAGAAGCAATAATGACATCGCCATTTTTGACATCTCATGAACTGTACATCTGTCATCAACAAATTTCACAACCAAGACAATCTTGTATAATGCAGGAATTGATAACATATTTTTCTTGATCCCTGGCACAAACAAAGCATCTAAGAAAGTGAAAGAACTACAATCAGCAATAGTCAAAATGATCTTACCAACTCTCATAACAGGATAAGAGGAGTTGTTGGTGCATGTAATAGTATTCCCTATAGGGACAGGCTCGACTGCAGAGAAGAAATTGCATTGCGAGGTAATATGTTTGGTCACCCCAGTATCAAAGTACCAAACATCTGAGTCTACTGAAGACATGCACTGCTCATGAGCAGATGGGTCAAAACTGCAAACAGTAGTAAATGCCCATTCTTCATCCTGCACAAGATTAGCAGACTCTGTTCTTGGTGTAGACACCTCTGCAACAACAATTCCGGCCTCTTTCTTCTTTGCCTCTTTAGCAACCAATTTTGGACAGCTCTTAATGACATGATCATTTGTTTTATGGTATTTGCAAAACAATTTCTACTTTTATGATTTCTTCTCATCTTTGTCTTCCTTCTTCGAATGTGCAACATTTGCTAATTTCTTCTTACTAGTAGAAGAGCTCCATTTTCCTTTGCCCTTCTGACTAGCAAGGAAAGCTTGATGTGCAACACACATAATAGACCTGTTTTGCCTAGACTAGTCTTCCTGCAACAAAACAGAAAGTAACTCTTCAAATGTTAAGGCATTTGGATTGCCTTTCATCATCAAATGAAGAGTAGAGGCGAAACTCTGATATGAGTTGGGAAGACAATTGAAAACAGTTTGCACAAGTGAATTGCCAAGAAGGACTTCATCTGCAAAAATCAACTGTTCCTTCAAATCCTTTGTCAGAAAACTGTCCACAGAATCACCTTCATTCATATGCTCACTCTCGAACCGTTTTCGGAGGTAAGGAACATGAGCCTCATTCCTAGCCTGGTACAATGTGGTAAATGTATCCCAAGCATCCTTAGCTATTCTGCAAGAGCAAATGTGAGGAATAATGGCACGTTTTATAGACAAAGCTATCAATACATGTGCCTGAGTATCTCTGCCATCCCAATGAATTTGCTCTACAGTAGGTGCAATAGAAACATTAGCACGAATAGGAATCTGCAGAATATCACCGTCTTTGACACCTCTGCATTAGCTTCAGTACCTGTATTTGAAGTACCTGTATTCGCAAGTCTAACAGGATGTCATTCAACACCCTACAATATGTTCCACAGTCCTTTTGCAACCAATACATGTCGCATCATATAAGCCCACAATGGATAATTGGTACCATCCAACTTATCCTCAATAGCCAACATACGCAATACATCACTGCTTTCAGCCATGGCCACTGACTAAAATACCTTGATGTAGAAAAATGAATGTATCTGAAAAAGTGGAACAAAACTACCCAAATGATTTTTGCTATACCTATAGCAAACTTCAAAACGCTTATACTGGCGAACTGAAGCTGGTATATATCTTTGGCACAAAAAGACTATGACCATAGGAGTGTTGACGATGCCCTAGATGAAGCGGTGACATGCTCTGGTACCAATTGTTGGAGATAGATGTCTACAAAAGCACGTGAACAACACAAGGAAGAAGAAGAAGTTTGGAGCACAACACAATACTAGATGTATTAACACTAGAATGTACAAAGATAAGTAGCCCGTTCGGGCAATATGCATATATACAGGGGGGGAACCTCTTAAAGAGGGAAAAAAGTGCCCCAATGGTCATAGACTGTTCACACACATCACTACCTAAATATATCAGCATTCTTAACACCTATTATAGTTGTACTTTCAAAGTTAAAGCCAGAGAGAAGCAGTCTTGTTCTTTTCTTTATGAGAATTTTGATCTTATGATCTTCTCTTCTTTATTTCTAGAACTAAATGAAAAGTATAACACTGAAGGACATAGCACCCATGACACCCTAAATCCCACAGAAGTAACAATTGAATGTCTAACACCTACTAGGAATGAGAGAACAATGCACACATTTAGTGAATTCTTAACACCTACTATAGTTGTACTTTCAAAGTTAAAGCCAAGACAGAAGCTCCTTTCAAACCTCTATTTCGAAAAAAGAAAAAAAAGAAATCCCAAAGATCCATTGAAGGCAGAGAGTGGGTAGGGAAGTCACCTAAGACCAAAGGAGGAGACCCATTTAAATCTATTGCCAACTTACCACTTTGAATTGCCAGTGGCCAATGTTTCCTTCCCGGAGATAAGTGGCAAACGTCCTTGGCTTCTTCTAAACTCCATACTTGCTGATATATGACTTCTTGTCCTCAAAGTTGCAAGATAGCACACACAATCCCTTGCCAATCTCCTTACACCATCTTTTTGCACCATCTTTTTGCACCATCTTTTAATCTTATTGGTTGTTGTGCCCCCCTCCTTCCACTTCTTTTAATATTATTAAGCAAGCATCTGCTTAGGAAGGGTCTTTCCCTTCACAATTTTCGGAATGTGAAGCAAAGGAAATCTCATTGGAAGGGTTATTTAGAGTGGGTTCAAATTGGAAGGGTTACTTAGAGTCGGTTCACATTGAAATCTCATTGAGGAAAATGTTGGCCCTCTACAAAGGTGCTCAATGTTATTTAGAGTGTTTTTACATTGAGATAGTGAAACAATGTTCATGTGTACGAGACTTCATTCTAAGGCTTTTTTTTCTTTTTTTTGAGAGAGAGAAATTTTTCTTTGAGAGTGGAAATTTCGACCTATTTTGTCTTTAAGCTTGAGATTTGAAGAAACAAACTCCAAGGGACCTTTTCTATCCCTCACATTGAAGGGTTCACGTGAAGCGGATTCACGAGTTCTGAAACATTCTTATCAACCATGTTTTCTTCTTGTTTCTGAGTGTGGCATTCAAAGACTATTCTTAAGAGAGGAAGTCTTTTGGACACACAACTCTTCTACCCATCACCAATATAAAACATTTGCCTTTGAAAAAGTTAAGTTTCATGTCAGAGTCAACGGACATGCATATCATTTTTTTTTTCGTGCTCCACAATCATTGATGATTTTGAAATGGAATATGATTTTGGTTCCCTCTTACTAATGGAATATGATATTGAAGTTGTTGTCAAGCAAGGTAGGACCCACCTCAGGGTAGATCACCTTTCTTGCATCACTTCAGGAGAGCCACTGCAAGGAGTGTCTGATGAACTATCTGACACTTATCTGTTCAATTTAGAAGTTGTTCCTAAATGGGCAAATAAGTTGGTACGTGTCCTAACCTTCGGACCCACCAACAATAATGTAAAAATGAACAAATAAGAAATTGTAAAATTACAAAAATATCATATATTGGCAGGAAGCATGTACAAAAAAGATAGGGAGGGTGTATTAGCTTGCGTGTTGAGGACGATGAACATAGTAGTTGGTTGCAACAAGCCCATGAAGGATTGCTTGGAAATTACTATTCTAAACAACGAACATTGCATAATCTAAAATGTTTAAGAGTGTATTGGCCTAGCATGGACAAAGAAATACATGAATGGATTAAGAATTGTCCAATATGTCAAGAGAGACCCCTAGTGGAGCATGCCACTCTTTATCACATATCGTTAGTTCCGGATTAGAGTGCTCCAATAGTAGAATTTATGAAATCAGGAACACTACCCAATGAGGCTAGGCTAGCAAGAGAACAGGGCACGGAGCAAGAGGCTCAAGACTATGCCTTAGTCGGAGACAACCTGTATGAGAGAGGCAAAGATGGATACTTAAGAATGTGTGTTCATGAATCGGACTACTTGAAAGTCTTAGAAATTGCACATAGCAGTGGTGCAGGTGGACACTTTGGGCTTGGCAGAGTAACCAAGACCATTCTATTCTTAGGACTTTGGTGGCCCAGTCTTCATATGGATGCACATACCTATGTGAAGAGATATGACACATGCCAACGTGCCCAATATCCAATTAGAAAATGTTGATGTGTGAAACATCACAAGAAATGAATTAATGTGACACTAGAAACCTCTATGGTCACCATTAACTCATTGCAACTCCAAAATTTGAGAAATGATAGCCAAAACCAAGAACTTTACTTCTTCAGAACTTTTTAGTCATTGAAATGACATACTTCACTCTTTTTCTTATTTCTCCCAACACAAATACTATTTCCCAAGATCTTTTAGTATATGAAAGTAGAAGAGAAGAGCTTTCCAACAAGCTATTATTTGCAAGAAATGGATCTCTAGAACTCAAGTTATGGCCTTTACAAGATGACTATGTCTAACTACCAAAATTGGAAATTTTTCTTTTAATAGTAAGCGTGCCTGTCTAAAATGGAAATTCGAAGAGTTTGTACCTCATCGACTTGCAATGAGAATTCGATGCCGGGCATCAACTTGGGGTGTTTTTAGCCACTTTTCAGTAGGAATTCGATGCCAGGCATCGAGTTCCCGCATAAAACCTCAAGCTTTTAGATGCCAAAAAGATATATGATTTCATGCACACTTCAAACATCACTTATCAACTGGAATTCGATGCGAGGCATCGACTTGCTTAGAAAACTTCAACTTTTGAAAACATTACACTGAAGACAAACTCTGGAGATGGAGAAGGAAAACTTATACATAGAAGTTTAATCAACTCTTTCCATAACTATTAAACCTCAGAAATGCACAGGTGCTTTCTCACGTAGAGAAGCTTGTCTATTCTCAATCATACAAAATGAACTTTTCCCACTCTAACTAATTCTCTTCCACTTTGAGTCAGTTGATACAAACTAACTTATATAGTTTTTCTCATTCTCGTGACTTTTAAAAAACTTCTAGAACTAAACTGAACGAATTTTACAAATATAATACACTTGTAAATTTGTCTCTTCACATAGGCATGTGGTTTTCTTCTAGTGCGTTGACCTTCAAATATATGTCCAATTAGTGATTGTTTCTCCAACGGTTGCCCCTCAATCACTAATTGAGATTCTCTGTTTCTTCATATTATCTTCTTTTCTTTTACTCCTGCCATGCTTTTGAATCTGCTAGTCTTCACATCATCCAAGCTCTTTCTCATATGGGGTAATAGATTGTAGCGCTTTAGTGGGACACCTGTCAACTACATATGCTGAACACATAATAGCCTCAAGCCAGAAACTATGTGGTAAAGCCTGACGCTTAACCATACACCTCGCCATCTCCATGAGTGACATGTTCTTCTATTCAGCTACTCCATTCTATTGAGGTGTATATGGCACTGTACACTAGTGTTTTATCCCACGTTCAACCAGAAATGCATTAAAATCAGAAGACATATATTCCCCCCTCAATCATAACGGAGGGTGCCATTTTACATGCAGACATATTTTCAGCCAAAACCAGAAACTGTTTGAAGCACATGAACACTTCAAACGTTGCTTTCAATGGAGATACCCATACATGCTTGGAAAAGTCATCAATGAAAGTCATGAAGTAAATATAATTTCTAAAAGAGGGTGTCTCCATAGGACCACAAACATTGCTATGAACAAGCTGTAATTTTTGAGTAGCCTGAACCAAATCATCTTTTGGAAATGAGAACACTACATTTGGCCCAAAATATAGCCTTCACATACATGTTTACTGGGTGCCTCAAGTTTGGGAAAAGAGGACACCATTTCAGATTTCTGCAGGCATAACAAACTAGCAAAGTTAAGATGACCAAAGCATGCAAGCCAAAGCTTTGCATCTGAAATAATGTGAGAATCATGTACTGCACATGCCGAAACATTTACAGATCTTTCATAGTCTATGATCTTATACAACCCACGACATAAAATGCCAAAAGCAACAATGACATCGCCATTTTTGACATCTCATGAACTGTACATCTGTCATCAACAAATTTCACAACCAAGACAATCTTGTATAATGAAGGAATTGATAACATATTTTTCTTGATCCCTGGCACAAACAAAGCATCTAAGAAAGTGAAAGAACTACAATCAGCAGTAGTCAAAATGATGTTACCAACTCTCATAACAGGATAAGAGGAGTTGTTGGTGCATGTAACAGTATTCCCTGTAGGGACAGGCTCGATTGAAGAGAAGAAACTGCATTGCGAGGTAATATGTTTGGTCGCCCCGGTATCAAAGTACCAAACATCTGAGTCTACTGAAGACATGCACTGCTCATGAGCAGATGGGTCAAAACTGCAAACAGTAGTAAATGCCCATTCTTCATCCTGCACAAGATTAGCAGACTCTGTTCTTGGTGTAGACACCTCTGCAACAACAATTCCGGCCTCTTTCTTCTTTGCCTCTTTAGCAACCAATTTTGGACAGCTCTTAATGACATGATCATTTGTTTTATGGTATTTGCAAAACAATTTCTACTTTTATGATTTCTTCTCATCTTTGTCTTCCTTCTTCGAATGTGCAACATTTGCTAATTTCTTCTTACTAGTAGAAGAGCTCCATTTTCCTTTGCCCTTCTGACTAGCAAGGAAAGCTTGATGTGCAACACACATAATAGACCTGTTTTGCCTAGACTAGTCTTCCTGCAACAAAACAGAAAGTAACTCTTCAAATGTTAAGGCATTTGGATTGCCTTTCATCATCAAATGAAGAGTAGAGGCGAAACTCTGATATGAGTTGGGAAGACAATTGAAAACAGTTTGCACAAGTGAATTGCCAGGAAGGACTTCATCTGCAAAAATCAACTGTTCCTTCAAATCCTTTGTCAGAAAACTGTCCACAGAATCACCTTCATTCATGTGCTCACTCTCGAACTGTTTTCGGAGGTAAGGAACATGAGCCTCATTCCTAGCCTGGTACAATGTGGTAAATGTATCCCAAGCATCCTTAGCTATTCTGCAAGAGCAAATGTGAGGAATAATGGCACGTTTTATAGACAAAGCTATCAATACATGTACCTGAGTATCTCTGCCATCCCAATGAATTTGCTCTACAGTAGGTGCAATAGAAACATTAGCACGAATAGGAATCTGCAGAATATCACCGTCTTCGACACCATCTGCATTAGCTTCAGTACCTTTATTTGAAGTACTTGTATTCACAAGTCTAACAGGATGTCTTTCAACGCCCTGCAATATGTTCCACAGTCCTTTTGCAACCAATACATGTCGCATCATATAAGCCCACAATGGATAATTGGTACCATCCAACTTATCCTCAATAGCCAACATACGCAATACATCACTGCTTTCAGCCATGGCCACTGACTAAAATACCGTGATGTAGAAAAATGAATGTATCTGAAAAAGTGGAACAGAACTACCGAAATGATTTTTGCTATACCTGTAGCAAACTTCAAAACGCTTATACTGGTGAACTGAAGCTGGTATATATCTTTGGCACAAAAAGACTATGACCATAGGAGTGTTGACGATGCCCTAGATGAAGCGATGACATGCTCTGGTACCAATTGTTGGAGATAGATGTCTGCAAAAGCACGTGAACAACACATGGAAGAAGAAGAAGTTTGGAGCACAACACAATACTGGATGTATTAACACTAGAATGTACAAAGATAAGTAGCCCGTTCGGGCAATATGCATATATACAGGGGGGGAACCTCTTAAAGAGGGAAAAAAGTGCCCCAATGGTCATAGAGTGTTCACACACATCACTACCTAAATATATCAGCATTCTTAACACCTATTATAGTTGTACTTTCAAAGTTAAAGCCAGAGAGAAGCAGTCTTGTTCTTTTCTTTATAAGAATTTTGATCTTATGATCTTCTCTTCTTTATTTCTAGAACTAAATGAAAAGTATAACACTGAAGGACATAGCACCCATGACACCCTAAATCCCACAGAAGTAACAATTGAATGTCTAACACCTACTAGGAATGAGAGAACAATGCACACATTTAGTGAATTCTTAACACCTACTATAGTTGTACTTTCAAAGTTAAAGCCAAGACAGAAGCTCCTTTCAAACCTCTATTTCGAAAAAAGAAAAAAAAGAAATCCCAAAGATCCATTGAAGGCAGAGAGTGGGTAGGGAAGTCACCTAAGACCAAAGGAGGAGACCGATTTAAATCTATTGCCAACTTACCACTTTGAATTGCCAGTGGCCAACGTTTCCTCCCCGGAGATAAGTGGCAAGCGTCCTCGGCTTCTTCTAAACTCCATACGTGCTGATATATGACTTCTCGTCCTCAAAGTTGCAAGATAGCACACACAATCCCTTGCCAATCTCCTTACACCATCTTTTTGCACCATCTTTTAATCTTATTGGTTGTTGTGCCCCCCTCCTTCCACTTCTTTTAATATTATTAAGCAAGCATCTGCTTAGGAAGGGTCTTTCCCTTCACAATTTTCAGAATGTAAAGCAAAGGAAATCTCATTGGAAGGGTTATTTAGAGTGGGTTCACATTGGAAGGGTTACTTAGAGTCGGTTCACATTGAAATCTCATTGGGGAAAATGTTGGCCCTCTACAAAGGTGCTCAATGTTATTTAGAGTGTTTTTACATTGAGATAGTGAAACAATGTTCATGTGTACGAGACTTCATTCTAAGGCTTTTTTTTTTTTTGAGAGAGAGAGAGATAAATTTTTCTTCGAGAGTGGAAATTTCGACCTATTTTGTCTTTAAGCTTGAGATTTGAAGAAACAAACTCCAAGGGACCTTTTCTATCCCTCACATTGAAGGGTTCACGTGAAGCGGATTCACGAGTTCTGAAACATTCTTATCAACCATGTTTTCTTCTTGTTTCTGAATGTGGCATTCAAAGACTATTCTGAGAGGAAGTCTTTTGGACACACAACTCTTCTACCCATCACCAATATAAAACATTTGCCTTTGAAAAAGTTAAGGTTCATGTCCGAGTCAACGGACATGCATATCATTTTTTTTTTTTCGTGCTCCACAATCGTTGATGACTTTGTGGACACTTCTTTATTATTGTTAATTAAATTATCATAAAAAGACACAAAAATTACCTTGTATTCTAGTGCGTGACATTGCACTCTCATTGGTGGACAACTTTTTCTTTGGATATGACAACTTTTTCTTTGGAAATTGTATCCTCCATCATCGCCTCTTGTTTTTTTTTTAAATGGAGTTTCGGCCAAGGCCTACTCCCTCGAACTTTAACTTTGAAATTACAACTGTACAAGGAAGGGCATAGTACCCATGGGACCCCCCTTATCCCACAAGAACAGGAGTTTACAACTGGGTTAAACGGCGGTCACAACTACCGCGGGGATGGTCAAACGATGGCCAACAGCCACATACATCAGTTCCTGGGATTTATATGTCCCTACATGTTGCTGCCAGGGGTTGAACCCTCACCCCCACCTCAAGAGGCGAGAGGCCCAACCACCAGGCCAGCGAACCGGGACATCATCGCCTCTTGTTGCATAAAAGACATCCATGAGAAACTCCTAGATATCATAGAGCTTACTAAAGTCCGCTAAAAGAATGTTTGTGACATGAGCACCACTTTGAAACATAGTGGTTGTTTGAGAGCTTTGGTTGTCTATAGGAGGCGACCTCTAAGGAAACCCAGTGGGATGTAATCTTTGGATAGACTTGGGCCATTGAATATTATGGCATTCTGAAGTCACCATATAAACTATAAACTATAGTATCCAAAATCAGAGCTTCTCAAACATACATTTAACGGTAGGGTTAGTGTGGCTGAGAAAGCCAAAGGTGAACTACAAGACCTTGAAGTTTGGAATGATTGTGCGGAGCTGGAATTTCAGATCTTTCCACAATGTTTTTTTTTTCCTTAAAAGAAGTTCAGTTGAAGCTTAATCCCACTTTGCTTGAATTGATTGAAATATCTCCCTTCGCTTGAATTGATTGAAAGAACAACTCTACAAGCGAATGGGCATAGTACCATGGGACCCCCCGTATCCCATGAAGTAAAGGTTAAGACTATTATAATGCGATACAACAATGATGAACCAAAGATGATAAAGAATCCATGCTTAAATGAACCTAAGGCTCAATATATATCAAGCATGTCTAGCAAGGGTTGAACCATCGCATCCGCCTTCAAAGGCAAGGGCTCAAACCAACTAAACTAACGCGCATGTTTTGATTGGAGGATGGTTCAAAAATAAATATCATTGTGTTTCATTTCAAGATGCACATAGAGGACTTCCAAATTTACATCTAGGACATGCATTAATATATATTTAAAGAAAAAGTAGTAGTGTATTAGACATAAAAGAGATACAGAAGAAAGTTTTTGGAGTATTAATAGAGCTCACAAGAGCCTTGTAAAAGAATGTTTGTAGGAGGTAATCTCTAAGAGCACTAGTGTCCAAATGAAAATTGATTGAAATTCCATTTGATGGCAGAGCTAATGTGGTTGAGGAGGCAACAGATGCTTGTGCCATTCTTGTAATCCTTGCATTTCCGAGTCCATATAACAATTAGCAACGTTGGTCTCCTAGGCATTTGCAAAAGATGGAGCGATCTTTTCAAACACAACCACGAATATCTATAAGTGAGATCTAGATTACATCATCTTTTACTAAATTAGTCTACTTGTGAGGCTTGTTAGAAGCACCAAATAACAAATTTTAATAATATATATATATATATATATATATATATATATATATATATATATATATATATATATATATATATATATATATTATGTATATATATATATATATATATATATATATATATATATATATATATATATATATATATATATATGAAACTTTGCAAATTTCCTACTAATATTGGGAAGGGTAATGCATGTAAGCCAAATGTTATCTAGAGCTTCATGCCTTATGTAACCATGAGAGAGGATGGAGAGAATCAGAGAGCTGTATTCTGAGCGATACACTCAACATCAGCTGTGTCTATTGTAATTTTGATACAAATTTATGAAGATCTTGTTTTGGCCATTGCTCTAAAGGATAATGTGCTAATAGATTTGGAGCAGATGAAGCAAAAATTATAGTGGAAGATTCAGCATGATGTTTGCTTTGGTTAATCATTGAAGTCCTTGTAGTCAGTTGGTAGGAGCAAAAACAACAACCTAGTGCTTAGGCACTGTGTTTCTGGGTTCCTTGATCCAACAATAGAAAATTCCCAACCAACATTAGCAATCATAATGGGATTGGGTGCAAGGTGTATGGAAGAAGCAACCAGTAGGATGTCAATGAAAGGAAGTCAAATGGCACATAAATAGTATTTGAAGTATAGGCAGGACAAGGCTATGATATCATTCCTAGTTAGTAATGATTGGGCAATAGATGGTTCATCCTCAAAACGTTCTAGAGCAGAATTTCGATTGAAAACATCTTTCAAAAAGGTGAGTCGGTACCAAGGGTGAAAAAAGAAAGAGACCAAGGTCCAAAAAGGTGAGAAGCTTGCTGTTAGCACTCAAGGTCAAGAATGAGGCGCAAGAACATGTCAAAAAGTGGACACTCAAGAAGGAGCAAATAGGGAGCTCCAAGAAGTACATGTCAAATTTTAAGAGGGAATCCCTATAAAAATAGTGATTTTCATCACTAAAAACCATTGTAAATACCATTTCATATTTTTGTAACTCCATTTTGTTCAAGCCGAGGAGTCCTCAAGCTCAAGGAGTATTAGAAGTAGCTTCTTACCAGTTTTCATAATTTTTAGAGTTCGTTTGAGCCCTCAAATAAGCCTTGAAACCTAATTTTTAACTAGGCCGGACACTAGGTTTAGATAGTGCCAAAACTACTCAAAAGACTATAAAAAGAGCTAGAAAGCTCATTTTGGAGGTTAGCTTGTTAGTGAATAGAGCTTTTGCAAGAGAGTTCCTTTGCAATAGAAAGCTTTCCATTGTTCCTCTCTTTGATTTTGCCTTGTGTGCATGTGTGTGCATGCTAGTGTGCTTCTCACTCACACATTTGTGCCTTCACATGCTCATGGTCTTCATACCAGTCCTCATGTCTCTACGGATTGACAAGTAAAGGAGGTGGTTCTTATGCTTGAGCTACACCAAATTTTGGTGTCGTTGCTGGGGAGAGAGCTTCAAGGACGAGCGTTGTGATGGTAAGATCGTGGATTTGCAACGTTAGAAGGTAAAAAAACAGTCATTTTCTATTCATTTTTTGATTTTTCTTCTCCATCTTCTTCATCATCATCATCACCATCTCCATCCATCTTCACCTTCATATAAGTTTTTCATTTTTGACTGCAGTTTTACAATTTTCACATCATTTCTCATGTGTTGAAGTGCAAAAAAGATGTAAGAGGTGCTTGAGAGGCATACGCTTGTGTTTCTCATGATTTTCTGCACATTTGGGCCTCGGTGCTAAAATTCAAAGTTCTTGCCAAAAATCTCAGAAAATCATGATTCTGTGAAAAATTCAAATTTTTCGAAAATCGCAATTCTCTTAGTTTTGAAATTTCCTACCTAAAAATATTGTAAGAGAGAACATGATTTTGAGGTCATTCTCAGAATTGCGATTCTCTAGTTGTGCTCAAAATCGTGATTCTTTAAGTTTTTCAAAAACATGATTTTGTGATCATTCTCAGAATCATAATTTTTTGGCGATTCTCAAAAACATGATTTTTAGCCAAAATCGTGACTTTTAGGCCAAAACACGATTCTGAGAAAAAATAAGATTTTCAGTCAAAATCACGATTTTCAGGTAAAAACCACGATTTTGAGAAAACACCGTTTTCAGTCAAAATCGTGATTTTCAGGTCATTCTCAAAATCGCTATTTTCACAAAAAAACACCATTCTCTGTCAGGATTGTGATTTTCAAAATCGTGTTTTTCACAATTGTCACTCAAAATCTCATTTTTCACGATTCTTTGTCAGGATCGCATTTTTCACGATTCTATGTCAGGATCGCATTTTTCACGATTGTCAGTCAAAGTCGCGTTTTTCACGATTCTCACTGAAAGTCGCATTTTTCACAATTCTCTATCAAGATTACATTTTTCATGATTCTCACTCAAAATCGCATTTTTCACAATTCTCTGGTTAGAAAACCAAGGGGACTCCAAAAGACTTTTAGCAATACAAAGGGGAATTTTGGGACCAGAAGTCAAAGCTTATGAACCCGAGATCTGGTAGATACTTAAGCAAGGATAGGCAAAACATTACATCATCCGAGGCTAGTATCAACCAAAAAGCTAATTCTTGGGCACAACAACTAAGTGGTTATCTGTTGTATAACTATGGGTCAAAGTGGCCAAAGACATGGGTTTCGAGGGTCCAAAACCACTTGGAGAACTGTTGTATAATTACATGGGTCTAAGGGGTAGAACCATTGAGTTTCTAGGTGTGAAACCCTTGGGATTTATGGTTTATTTACCCCTTTAGATGGGTCTTGAACCTTAGGGTTAATTCTCTAAGGTTGAGTACCTTAGGCTTGATTGGAAGCTTCTCCTAGCCACTTGGTTTGTACGTGAGAGCTTGGAGAGTCTTCTTTTAGAAGCCATGTGATTTCATGTGATTTCCTAAGCTTGGAAACCATGTGAACACCTTAGGGACCCATGTGATGGAAGGTACACATGTCCTCTTGAGAAGGACTTATCCCCTTGGTCTTGGAGCTATATATTGGAGGGGTTGGTTGGGTGGAAACTTAAGATTGGAAACCATGTGAACACCTTAGGGACCCATGTGATGGAAGGTACACATGTCCTCTTGAGAAGGACTTACCCCCTTGGTCTTGGAGCTATATATTGGAGGGGTTGGTTGGGTGGAAACATATCTCTCTCTCCTAGTGTGAGCTTGGTTAGTTAGTTTTCTTAGTTTGTGTGGAGGCTATGGAGTCCTTCCACTGTATCAGAGCTTGGTTGATTCATTGGCCCTTAGTGTGAACATTTTCTTAGATTAGCATCTTTGCGAGCATTTCTCACTCTCAGACTTCGCTCGAATTTTTTCATTACCTTCGAAGTAGTCGGAGGTAGAGCCATCGCGAGTGGTTTGTTCCCCTTGAGGGATGCTAAAAGTAAGCAATTGTATGACCCAACACTTAAGATCCAGCCAACCACCTCAACCGGTAGAGAAGACAGCCATCCGTGTGAGCGCAGGCGGCCATCTGTGAGAGCGTAGGTGAGAGAACCTAGGCCATCCGTCGGGTGACTGAGCAGAGAGCGATGTTGTCACATGCTCTTCCTCGTCCAGTTTCCAAAACAAGCTCCCACATATTTAGTTTATAGACCGGCCCTCGTGATTTCAATTGCATATATGGGATAGAGACCCGCTCTTGGCTTCATCCTCGATGCACACATGGTATTAGGCAGAGCTTCTTTCGGTTGGAGAAGCACCCTCTCATGAGTATACTCTTTTGTGGTCTCTCTTATATGTCGATAGGCAAGAGCATCTCCGATTCAAGCATCAGCCACCCATGCACGATTATGGGTATGAATCCATAGAGGAGGTAGCAGTGAGGAGCCCTTTGTCTCCCTACTTTCTTAAGGTAACGGTCGAGAAGCGGATGTATTTTCTTCATCGAGCACGATCAAGAAAAGAGCTAAGAGATTCAATCCATAAGCTTTGTTATGGAGCAAAGGCCCTTCACAAGGATCAAAGAATGAGCAAGGCCGGAATGAAAGCTAAGTACTTTCTTAGTTATGATCTTTCTCAATTTTTATTTTTGATGTCATAAATGACTTGCTTGAGGACGTACAAAGTTCAAAATCTTGTACACGAAATCTCTCATGCATTATAGAATTGACAGTTTATGCATTATTTTCTTTTGCACAACGAGTGGCTTTACAAGCTAGTGCATACACTTATGAGGGCATGAATATTTTTGAAAAGTTCCTTTGCCAAGGATAATGGAGGCATGTGCATGGCATCCTTTAACTATGCATAGAGATTCTACCCCTTAAAATGCATAAAGGTAAATGCACCCATATGGGCACACAAGTAAGTATACAAGTGCCCAAGAAAGACTTCAAAATGGATGAGATGGGTTGGCCCAAGCCTATTTCGTCACCATGAGAACACTCCAATAGAGTCAAGGGATGGATGAAGCTTAATTTTCAGATACGTTCTTGCCCTCTTTTATTTTCCTTTCAAAGCATAAAGCATGCACTACATGTTGTGATAGAAATGAAATCAGAAGTGGATGCATAGATTCATGTGGCCTTATTTGTCTGGTCACATACACAATTAAGTCATGAAAATGATTTGCACTATGCATCAAATTCATATAGTTTCGGAAAACAAAGATTGGTTGTGCATAAATATGGTCATGTTTTATTTATGCACTATGGCAACTCATATGCACAGAAAGAAAGAAGCATGGAAATTTTGCACCATCATTTGAACGAACAAAGTTTCAATTTGGAACTTTTGCATGCTTAAAGGAGGGGTTCAACTTCTGAACCTTATGCATGCAACACCTTTTTCAATAAAGGTGTAAACATTTTGCATACACTAGTATGCATATGGAATATTTTATATGGATTTTTGAGTTGAGAGGGAGATTAAGTTCTTGAAGTTAAGCTTAAGTAGGATTTGATTTTATTTTTTTCTAGGAAGAATGGTGATGAGGCCAATTGGCCACTATAAACCATTTAAATTCTTTATGTTTGGCTTAGTAATTAAAAGCCAAATAATCCTAACTTCTTGAAAATACCTTAAGCTTAAAATCTCTCTTATGGAATTTTAAATTCCATAAAAACCCATGGCATGCTTGATCAGCAAGGCCATAGACTTAAGGTAGTAATACAAAAATTTTCTCTCTTAAAACCACGATACAATGGTGGTAACTTAGAGCACTATCTTCTTAAAGCTTTAAGGAAGAGAAAATATGGTATAACAAAATCTTAGTTTTGGAAGATGAAAGTATTAGTGCTTTTGTTCAAGAAAAGTTCTTTGTTTGAAAGAACTACAGAACTATTTGGAGCTTTAGATTATTCTTCCAAGCATATGCAAGGCATGAAGAGAAGATAAAACTTAAGGGTTGTAATAAACCCTAAGTACCATTTTCTAATGTCCTACAAATAAAGGACTATATAGTAAATGGAATTACCATCTACTTCAACATAGAGATTTGATTGGCAAGTTAATTATTCCTTCTCAGATTATTCATTATGTCAAAAAAGATGATATCTAGTTGAGATATTAAACTAGCTCTATCATCAAGTGACATAAAGGGATCTTATAGAATATCTCTGAATCAAGGAATAATTGAAAAGTCAATTTTTTTGAGACTAGTCTTATCAAGTTGCCATTACAATTGAGACTTGGTAAGTTGAAAGTCCATTATGGCATAGGCAATACATATGCTCTGCACTGGAAATATCACTTACAAGTCCACGACATAAAATAGATCTTACTTGATTAGACTAAGAAGGTTTGATATCAAAACTCAAGCTAAAATTACCTTTACTTAAGTGGAAGTGTAAGTCGGATGGTATGGGACATCTAGACTTACATTACCACTGAAGTTGATTTGGTGGTATGGGACATCGAATTTAGAGGTAATGCAAAACTTGAACTTTGAGACATTTGTTCTGTATGCTTGGAGAAGAGAAAGTAAAAAAGCTCTGAATAGTTCTTTTAGCCAGGGGGAACAATAAAAGATTGAAAATAAACTCTTTCAAATACTTCTGAAAGAGCACAATTTTCAATTTACTCTCAGGTAGTTTTCGAGGACAAAAACTTTTAAGGAGGGGAGAAAGTCCCCAAGAACTTGTATCTTATGCCTTGAAAAGACCAAATAGGGTATTGCAAGGTAAAAGATAGGCAAGAAATAGATAAAGTTGAAGTACTTCCTCGTATTCTAGTACTTCATATATCTTTCATTACATCTTCTAACTAAATGAAGTTCTCAAAGATTGGGAATTCTCAAAGAACCCCAATGCAAGAGAAAACTTGCATACACCATAAGGATTGTATAAATCCTAAGTAGGTTAGGAAAAGAAGTTGGATGAGCTATAAAGCATAATCCTAAAAGTATCTTGATGCTTCATGGGGATAACATAACATACGTTATGGATTCCACTAATATAGACCTAAGGAATATGGATTCTTGTATGAAGCATAATAGCTAGATCCCCAAGTAAAACCCATGGGTAAAGCTTTGAACATGAAGGGATCTATTGGAGATAGACCTAGTCTTATCTCTTATTTTGGCAAAAGAAGAGAAGAAAAGCCAAAAGACCTAAGTAGGGTAAAGATCACGTCAAACTTAAAGTTTGATAAGATAAGTCACACCACATTAAACGGTTAACCAAATATTTACGTAAGATTAGTAGTGGTGTATCTAAGCACGTTAATCCTTGCTCTTATAATTTGGTACCATAGTATGAAGGGCATTTATAAGGACAGAAAAGGTGAGAAAGTATATGGACAAAGTTATGTGGATTGGATGAGGAACCCACTGGTATGGGACAGTGGGTACTGAATCCCGTTGAGTACTTTTTGTTGATGGCCATAAGAAAAAGGGACTCATGATCCAATGGAAAACATCATGAAGATAATGTCTCGGAATAGGCATCTTCTTCAGTTATCCTCTCAAAGGGAAGAAGAATTTTTCTAACAAGATACGAAAGGATCTGATCTATCTCTCATTGAGAGTTAGAAATAAAAAGAGGATCAACTTTTTTGAATTTGAAGGTAAACTCCAAAGGATGAAGTTCTAAAACCTTCATCCCAAAGTATGACTTGAGATTCAAGGAACATAAAAATGATCTTAGAACAAGCTTGAAAGAAAGATCATCTTTTTGATACTTGATAATTCAAGTTAACTGAAGAACAGAAAAGATCTAATTATGATGTCAACATAGGGCATCTTTAATAGACCTAGAATATAAGGGAGAGAACTCTGGAAGGATCAAGAAGGCCTTTAAGGTTTGAGATCCAACTAAAGAGCCGTAAGGATTAAGCATTGAAGAAATGATTGGAATAATCTATTTCTAGTTATGTCCTTAAAGATAACACGATCTTTTACACTATGAGTTCCCATCTTGGGACATAGTTATAAAGATCTTAATCTTTTTGGAAGAGCAAGTAAAATTGATTTCAACCAACCGGAGTCTTCAATAATTAGACTAATTCCTATGGGTTCTAGTCCCTTAAAGTGGATTCTCAAAACTACATAAAGTTTTGAAAGAACATTGAATCCATTTTTGGTAAGCTATTCAAATTCTCTCTGTAGATAAAGAGGATGTTATATCCTTGTAAAAACTAGATAATCCACCTTTACCATTATATTGGTTGGGTTGGGATTAAATAATGAAATTCCCCTCTATTTAGATTTATTAGAGGCGAATGGCAAACAAGAAAATCCACCCATTTCACTACAAGAGAGTGATTTGGGCAGGGATTATGTAAGATTCATATTCCTTTTAGAACAAGTTGGATTCTAACTTGAGAGATGAATCTGATAAGGAAACCTTAAGTAGCATTCATCTATTTTGCTAGGTCCATGCACAAGTGGTGCAAAACACTGGACCAAGGTAGTAATTTAGCTAAAGTCACTTTGTATCCACCTAATTCACATGTTTGAGCTTTGGAGACCTAGACGACACATGGGCTTAAACAAAGGAAATAGGCAGGGATGTTCTCTTCCACCCTTTTCATTATTTCCATACTTTGCATTCGACTCAGTTCATTTTCATATGCAAACTAGATGGAACTTTGAATGATTGGGATAGGGAATAAGACCACACATGGATTCTCCTCTTTTAAGATTCAGTCGGGGTAGAATTCCCCTTTTGAATTAAGAGGTGGACTTAGAGAGATGAAAACCATGATGCTTGAGATCGATCATGGAGCATGGGGGAATACCCCAAGATATATATCTCCACTCATTTCCAAGGACAAAAATGCTTTTAAGGGGGGGAGAATGTTGTATAATTACATGGATCTAAGGGGTAGAACCCTTGAGTTTCTAGGTGTGAAACCCTTGGGATTTATGGTTTATTTACCCCTTTAGATGGGTCTTGAACCTTAGGGCTAAGTCTCTAAGGTTGAGTACCTTAGGCTTGATTGGAAGCTTCTCCTAACCACTTGGTTTGTACATGAGAGCTTGGAGAGTCTTCTTTTAGAAGCCATGTGATTTCCTAAGCTTGGAAACCATGTGAACACCTTAGGGACCCATGGGATGGAAGGTACACATGTCCTCTTGAGAAGGACTTACCCCCTTGGTCTTGGAGCTATATATTGGAGGGGCTGGTTGGGTGGAAACGTATCTCTCTCTCCTAGTGTGAGCATGGTATGTTATTTAACCCTTAGGGGAGACCTCTCACACTTTGAGACATGTACATACAAGCTTGGGAGAAGATTTAGAATCCATGTGAGAGCCATGTGATTCCATGTGATTTCCAAGGTTAGAAGGCCTTTGATTAGCATCCATGTGGAGAGGACACTTGGCAAGCTCTTCTCACATTTCCCCCCTTGGCCTTGATGTATATATATGAGTGGAATTCATTGAGTGGATTCATGTATTTCTCACCCCTTGTGGACTTAGACTAGTTATTTTGGATTGTCCTTACTCTTGTTGTGTAGATTCACAACATTGGCATTCAGATTTAGGTTCGTTTTCATGCAAGCATGATTTGAGAGAGAAGCAATGAATCCCGTAGCCTTTTGTGAGAATAGGTTCGCAATCATTTTGAAGCTTTAGTTTTCTCTTGAATTAAAAGTATGTAGTACAGTTACTCAAGGGCAAGCGACCACATGAATCATGAGTAGTGACCCATGGACTCCTCGAAGAGAAGTAGATCGGCGGCATGCGGTGCATTCTCTGCCTCCTGGAAGACGTCACATACTTCACAGTGTACTTTTTGCACATATATGCTTTCACGCACAGACATGCCAAAGCCTTCGGAGTATGCCACGCATGCGCCGTAGTCTTTTTTTTTGGAATGGAAAGTACATCCCATTAAGATATTTGTAGTTTCTTTCATTGGAATGGAAACAACGTCAACAATTAAGATTGTACTTTATTTCTCTAAGTTAAACATTGGTACATGACATATGGCCCATCCTTTGAACTCCTCTTTTTTATCCTACACCCACGGATGCCCATGTACACATAGATAATCGCCATGTGATTATCTAGATAATCCGAGTAGTTTCCTTTTGAAGTAAGAAGAAGGTATGGAGTACCATGGAGCAAAGAATGAGGTTTGAGTCTTTTTCTATGGATGCTAATGTTTAATGCCATGCATAAATTGTTTGAAGGCATATGTTGTTGCCATACTTTCATGCATAAACATGATTTTGTGATCATTCTCAGAATCATAATTTTTTGGCGATTCTCAAAAACATGATTTTTAGCCAAAATCGTGACTTTTAGGCCAAAACACGATTCTGAGAAAAAATAAGATTTTCAGTCAAAATCAGGATTTTCAGGTAAAAACCACGATTTTGAGAAAACACCGTTTTCAGTCAAAATCGTGATTTTCAGGTCATTCTCAAAATCGCTATTTTCACAAAAAAACACCATTCTCTGTCAGGATTGTGATTTTCAAAATCGTGTTTTTCACGATTGTCACTCAAAATCTCATTTTTCACGATTCTCTATCAGGATCGCGTTTTTCACGATTCTATGTCAGGATCGCATTTTTCACGATTGTCAGTCAAAGTCGCGTTTTTCACGATTCTCACTGAAAGTCTCATTTTTCATGATTCTCTGTCAAGATTACATTTTTCATGATTCTCACTCAAAATCGCGTTTTTCACAATTCTCTGGTTAGAAAACCAAGGGGACTCCAAAAGACTTTTAGCAATACAAAGGGGAATTTTGGGACCAGAAGTCAAAGCTTATGAACCCGAGATCTGGTAGATACTTAAGCAAGGATAGGCAAAACATTAAATCATCCGAGGCTAGTGTCAACCAAAAAGCTAATTCTTGGGAACAACAACTAAGTGGTTATCTGTTGTATAACCATGGGTCAAAGTGGCCAAAGACATGGGTTTCGAGGGTCCAAAACCACTTGGAGAACTGTTGTATAATTACATGGGTCTAAGGGGTAGAACCATTGAGTTTCTAGGTGTGAAACCCTTGGGATTTATGGTTTATTTACCCCTTTAGATGGGTCTTGAACCTTAGGGCTAATTCTCTAAGGTTGAGTACCTTAGGCTTGATTGGAAGCTTCTCCTAGCCACTTGGTTTGTACGTGAGAGCTTGGAGAGTCTTCTTTTAGAAGCCATGTGATTTCATGTGATTTCCTAAGCTTGGAAACCATGTGAACACCTTAGGGACCCATGTGATGGAAGGTACACATGTCCTCTTGAGAAGGACTTACCCCCTTGGTCTTGGAGCTATATATTGGAGGGGTTGGTTGGGTGGAAACTTAAGCTTGGAAACCATGTGAACACCTTAGGGACCCATGTGATGGAAGGTACACATGTCCTCTTGAGAAGGACTTACCCCCTTGGTCTTGGAGCTATATATTGGAGGGGTTGGTTGGGTGGAAACATATCTCTCTCTCCTAGTGTGAGCTTGGTTAGTTAGTTTTCTTAGTTTGTGTGGAGGCTATGGAGTCCTTCCACTGTATCAGAGCTTGGTTGATTCATTGGCCCTTAGTGAGAACATTTTCTTAGATTAGCATCTTTGCGAGCATTTCTCACTCTCAGACTTCGCTCGAATTTTTTCATTACCTTCGAAGTAGTCGGAGGTAGAGCCATCGCGAGTGGTTTGTTCCCCTTGAGGGATGCTAAAAGTAAGCAATTGTATGACCCAACACTTAAGATCCAGCCAACCACCTCAACCGGTAGAGAAGACAGCCATCCATGTGAGCGCAGGCGGCCATCTGTGAGAGCACAGGTTAGAGAACCTAGGCCATCCGTCGGGTGACTGAGCAGAGAGCGATGTTGTCGCGTGCTCTTCCTCGTGCAGTTTCCAAAACAAGCTCCCGCATATTTAGTTTATAGACCGACGCTCGTGATTTCAATTGCATATATGGGATAGAGACCCGCTCTTGACTTCATCCTCGATGCACACATGGTATTAGGCAGAGCTTCTTTCGGTTGGAGAAGCACCCTCTCATGAGTATACTCTTTTGTGGTCTCTCTTATATGTCAATAGGCAAGAGCATCTCCGATTCAAGCATCAGCCACCCATGCACGATTATGGGTATGAATCCATAGAGGACGTAGCAGTGAGGAGCCCTTTGTCTCCCTACTTTCTTAAGGTAACGGTCGAGAAGCGGATGTATTTTCTTCATCGAGCACGATCAAGAAAAGAGCTAAGAGATTCAATCCATAAGCTTTGTTATGGAGCAAAGGCCCTTCACAAGGATCAAAGAATGAGCAAGGCCGGAATGAAAGCTAAGTACTTTCTTAGTTATGCTCTTTCTCAATTTTTATTTTTGATGTCATAAAGGACTTGCTTGAGGATGTACAAAGTTCAAAATCTTGTACACGAAATCTCTCATGCATTATAGAATTGACAGTTTATGCATTATTTTCTTTTGCACAACGAGTGGCTTTACAAGCTACTGCATACACTTATGAGGGCATGAATATTTTTGAAAAGTTCCTTTGCCAAGGATAATGGAGGCATGTGCATGGCATCCTTTAACTATGCATAGAGATTCTACCCCTTAAAATGCATAAAGGTAAATGCACCCATATGGGCACACAAGTAAGTATACAAGTGCCCAAGAAAGACTTCAAAATGGATGAGATGGGTTGGCCCAAGCCTATTTCGTCACCATGAGAACACTCCAGTAGAGTCAAGGGATGGACGAAGCTTAATTTTCAGATACGTTCTTGCCCTCTTTTCTTTTCCTTTCAAAGCATAAAGCATGCACTACATGTTGTGATAGAAATGAAATCAGAAGTGGATGCATAGATTCATGTGGCCTATTTGTCTGGTCACATACACAATTAAGTCATGGAAATGATTTGCACTATGCATCAAATTCATATAGTTTCGAAAAACAAAGATTGGTTGTGCATAAATATGGTCATGTTTTATTTATGCACTATGGCAACTCATATGCACAGAAAGAAAGAAGCATGGAAATTTTGCACCATCATTTGAACGAACAAAGTTTCAATTTGGAACTTTTGCATGCTTAAAGGAGGGGTTCAACTTCTGAACCTTATGCATGCAACACCTTTTTCAATAAAGGTGTAAACATTTTGCATACACTAGTATGCATATGGAATATTTTATATGGATTTTTGAGTTGAGAGGGAGATTAAGTTCTTGAAGTTAAGCTTAAGTAGGATTTGATTTTATTTTTTTCTAGGAAGAATGGTGATGAGGCCAATTGGCCACTATAAACCATTTAAATTCTTTATGTTTGGCTTAGTAATTAAAAGCCAAATAATCCTAACTTCTTGAAAATACCTTAAGCTTAAAATCTCTCTTATGGAATTTTAAATTCCATAAAAACCCATGGCATGCTTGATCAGCAAGGCCATAGACTTAAGGTAGTAATACAAAAATTTTCTCTCTTAAAACCACGATACAATGGTGGTAACTTAGAGCACTATCTTCTTAAAGCTTTAAGGAAGAGAAAATATGGTATAACAAAATCTTAGTTTTGGAAGATGAAAGTATTAGTGCTTTTGTTCAAGAAAAGTTCTTTGTTTGAAAGAACTACAGAACTATTTGGAGCTTTAGATTATTCTTCCAAGCATATGCAAGGCATGAAGAGAAGATAAAACTTAAGGGTTGTAATAAACCCTAAGTACCATTTTCTAATGTCCTACAAATAAAGGACTATATAGTAAATGGAATTACCATCTACTTCAACATAGAGATTTGATTGGCAAGTTAATTATTCCTTCTCAGATTATTCATTATGTCAAAAAAGATGATATCTAGTTGAGATATTAAACTAGCTCTATCATCAAGTGACATAAAGGGATCTTATAGAATATCTCTGAATCAAGGAATAATTGAAAAGTCAATTTTTTTGAGACTAGTCTTATCAAGTTGCCATTACAATTGAGACTTGGTAAGTTGAAAGTCCATTATGGCATAGGCAATACATATGCTCTGCACTGGAAATATCACTTACAAGTCCACGACATAAAATAGATCTTACTTGATTAGACTAAGAAGGTTTGATATCAAAACTCAAGCTAAAATTACCTTTACTTAAGTGGAAGTGTAAGTCGGATGGTATGGGACATCTAGACTTACATTACCACTGAAGTTGATTTGGTGGTATGGGACATCGAATTTAGAGGTAATGCAAAACTTGAACTTTGAGACATTTGTTCTGTATGCTTGGAGAAGAGAAAGTAAAAAAGCTCTGAATAGTTCTTTTAGCCAGGGGGAACAATAAAAGATTGAAAATAAACTCTTTCAAATACTTCTGAAAGAGCACAATTTTCAATTTACTCTCAGGTAGTTTTCGAGGACAAAAACTTTTAAGGAGGGGAGAAAGTCCCCAAGAACTTGTATCTTATGCCTTGAAAAGACCAAATAGGGTATTGCAAGGTAAAAGATAGGCAAGAAATAGATAAAGTTGAAGTACTTCCTCGTATTCTAGTACTTCATATATCTTTCATTACATCTTCTAACTAAATGAAGTTCTCAAAGATTGGGAATTCTCAAAGAATCCCAATGCAAGAGAAAACTTGCATACACCATAAGGATTGTATAAATCCTAAGTAGGTTAGGAAAAGAAGTTGGATGAGCTATAAAGCATAATCCTAAAAGTATCTTGATGCTTCATGGGGATAACATAACACATGTTATGGATTCCAGTAATATAGACCTAAGGAATATGGATTCTTGTATGAAGCATAATAGCTAGATCCCCAAGTAAAACCCATGGGTAAAGCTCTGAACATGAAGGGATCTATTGGAGAAAGACCTAGTCTTATCTCTTATTTTGGCAAAAGAAGAGAAGAAAAGCCAAAAGACCTAAGTAGGGTAAAGATCAAGTCAAACTTAAAGTTTGATAAGATAAGTCACACCACATTAAACGGTTAACCAAATATTTACGTAAGATTAGTAGTGGTGTATCTAAGCACCTTAATCCTTGCTCTTATAATTTGGTACCATAGTATGAAGGGCATTTATAAGGACAAAAAAGGTGAGAAAGTATATAGACAAAGTTATGTGGATTGGATGAGGAACCCACTGGTATGGGACAGTGGGTACTGAATCCCCTTGAGTACTTTTTGTTGATGACCATAAGAAAAAGGGACTCATGATCCAATGGAAAACATCATGAAGATAATGTCTCGGAATAGGCATCTTCTTCAGTTATCCTCTCAAAGGGAAGAAGAATTTTTCTAACAAGATACGAAAGGATCTGATCTATCTCTCATTGAGGGTTAGAAATAAAGAGAGGATCAACTTTTTTGAGTTTGAATGTAATCTCCAAAGGATGAAGTTCTAAAACCTTCATCCCAAAGTATGACTTGAGATTCAAGGAACATAAAAATGATCTTAGAACAAGCTTGAAAGAAAGATCATCTTTTTGATACTTGATAATTCAAGTTAACTGAAGAACAGAAAAGATCTAATTATGATGTCAACATAGGGCATCTTTAATAGACCTAGAATATAAGGGAGAGAACTCTGGAAGAATCAAGAAGGCCTTTAAGGTTTGAGATCCAACTAAAGAGCCGTAAGGATTAAGCATTGAAGAAATGATTGGAATAATCTAGTTCTAGTTATGTCCTTAAAGATAACACGATCTTTTACACTATGAGTTCCCATCTTGGGACATAGTTATAAAGATCTTAATCTTTTTGGAAGAGCAAGTAAAATTGATTTCAACCAACCGGAGTCTTCAATAATTAGATTGATTCCTATGGGTTCTAGTCCCTTAAAGTGGATTCTCAAAACTACATAAAGTTTTGAAAGAACATTGAATCCACTTTTTGTAAGCTATTCAAATTCTCTCTGTAGATAAAGAGGATGTTATATCCTTGTAAAAACTAGATAATCCACCTTTACCATTATATTGGTTGGGTTGGGATTAAATAATGAAATTCCCCTCTATTTAGATTTATTAAAGGCGAATTGCAAACAAGAAAATCCACCCATTTCACTAGAAGAGAGTGATTTGGGCAAGGATTATTTAAGATTCATATTCCTTTTAGAACAAGTTGGATTCTAACTTGAGAGATGAATCTGATAAGGAAACCTTAAGTAGCATTCATCTATTTTGCTAGGTCCATGCACAAGTGGTGCAAAACAATGGACCAAGGTAGTAATTTAGCTAAAGTCACTTTGTATCCACCTAATTCACATGTTTGAGCTTTGGAGACCTAGACGACACATGGGCTTAAATAAAGGAAATAGGTAGGGATGTTCTCTTCCACCCTTTTCATTATTTCCATACTTTGCATTCGACTCAGTTCATTTTCATATGCAAACTAGATGGAACTTTGAATGATTGGGATAGGGAATAAGACCACACATGGATTCTCCTTTTTTAAGATTCAGTCGGGGTAGAATTCCCCTTTTGAATTAAGAGGTGGACTTAGAGAGATGAAAACCATGATGCTTGAGATCGATCATGGAGCATGGGGGAATACCCCAAGATATATATCTCCACTCATTTCCAAGGACAAAAATGCTTTTCAGGGGGGGAGAATGTTGTATAATTACATGGATCTAAGGGGTAGAACCCTTGAGTTTCTAGGTGTGAAACCCTTGGGATTTATGGTTTATTTACGCCTTTAGATGGGTCTTGAACCTTAGGGCTAAGTCTCTAAGGTTGAGTACCTTAGGCTTGATTGGAAGCTTCTCCTAACCACTTGGTTTGTACGTGAGAGCTTGGAGAGTCTTCTTTTAGAAGCCATGTGATTTCCTAAGCTTGGAAACCATGTGAACACCTTAGGGACCCATGGGATGGAAGGTACACATGTCCTCTTGAGAAGGACTTACCCCCTTGGTCTTGGAGCTATATATTGGAGGGGCTGGTTGGGTGGAAATGTATCTCTCTCTCCTAGTGTGAGCATGGTATGTTATTTAACCCTTAGGGGAGACCTCTCACACTTTGAGACTTGTACATACAAGCTTTGGAGAAGATTTAGAATCCATGTGAGAGCCATGTGATTCCATGTGATTTCCAAGGTTAGAAGGCCTTTGATTAGCATCCATGTGGAGAGGACACTTGGCAAGCTCTTCTCACATTTCCCCCCTTGGCCTTGATGTATATATATGAGTGGAATTCATTGAGTGGATTCGTGTATCTCTCACCCCTTGTGGACTTAGACTAGTTATTTTGGATTGTCCTTACTCTTGTTGTGTAGGTTCACAACATTGGCATTCAGATTTAGGTTCGTTTTCATGCAAGCATGATTTGAGAGAGAAGCAATGAATCCCGTAGCCTTTTGTGAGAATAGGTTTGCAATCATTTTGAAGCTTTAGTTTTCTCTTGAATTAAAAGTATGTAGTAAAGTTACTCAAGGGCAAGTGACCACATGAATCATGAGTAGTGACCCATGGACTCCTCGAAGAGAAGTAGATTGGCGGCATGCGGTGCATTCTCTGCCTCCTGGAAGACGTCACATACTTCACAGTGTACTTTTTGCACATATATGCTCTCACACACAGACATGCCAAAGCCTTCGGAGTATGCCACGCATGCACCGTAGTCTTTTTTTTTTGGAATGGAAAGTACATCCCATTAAGATATTTGTAGCTTCTTTCATTGGAATGGAAACAACGTCAACAATTAAGATTGTACTTTATTTCTCTAAGTTAAACATTGGTACATGACATATGGCCCATCCTTTGAACTCCTCTTTTTTATCCTACACCCACGGATGCCCATGTACACATAGATAATCGCCATGTGATTATCTAGATAACCCGAGTAGTTTCCTTTTGAAGTAAGAAGAAGGTATGGAGTACCATGGAGCAAAGAATGAGGTTTGAGTCTTTTTCTATTGATGCTATTTTTTAATGCCATGCATAAATTGTTTGAAGGCATATGTTGTTGCCATCCTTTCATGCATAAAGACATTGTATCTTTTAGTATGTACATTTAGAATAAATGCATGTTTCTTATGCACATATTGGACACACTAGTAAGTATACAAATGCCCAAGAAGAACTTCAACATCAAAAGAGGTGGAATGGCCTAAGTTGACATCATCAGCATGAATGCACTCAAACAAAGTCAAAGGATGGCTCTTTTCCAATGCAAAGGAAGGAGGAAGCTTGAAATAAAGCTAAGGCACATAATTGAAGCATGAGATAGGACTTAAGTTTTTGAGTGCATATATGAAGATGTAGTCTAATAGGCAAACATATATTTTTTGAAAAGAAGTTAACCACCTCAAGCACTCACATGTATTGTTGCAAGGAAGAGAAAGAATGTATGTGCATTCCATTTTGGCAAGGGATAATTTTAATGCACTAAATTCAAAGATAAAGTTTTCTTTTGTGAATATCTCATGTTTAATCTTCGTTACAAATACTTTAAATAAACCAACTTTTGTGCATTGGCATGATTATGTATGTAAGAGAAGCACATGTTTGTGCACAAAGAGGAGCACATGAGCATGAAGTTATGGATCAGTAATATGCATTTGTATTCATTTCCTATTTAATGATAAAGTGAACATGGTCTTGAATAGATAGTTCACTTCTTAATAGAAGCAGGATCTTGTGGAAGAAGAAAATTTACAGTATTTGCAAAATTTTCTACTTAGATTTTGCAACTTAAATACCAAGAAATTCCTTCTCCAAGTAACATTTACACTTAATGTTAAAGTTTACATTAGAGTGCTCCATTGAAAGGGAAGAAATGCATCTAGATACATTCCCTTGCCAAAGAAAGCACCCAAAAAATGTCTAAGTTCTTCAATGACTTAGATTAATTCTTTGAAATGTTCTTCAGGCAAAAACACTTCGACATGGGTGTAATATAATATATATATATTAGTGTAGAGAACCCAACATATTCAATGCTAACTCTAAGTATAATAAATATACTTAGATATGGTTCAAAAACAAACTTTTGAATGAGACCTTAAGTAGATGGCACTCGAATACATCCAATGTCTTTAAAGACATAGATGATTTCTCTGAAAAAGTTCTTCAGGGCACATTCTTAGATTACTTTGCAGAACTTGCAATACTACTACCCTAAGTATAAAGATACTTGGGGATGGTTAATTGGAAAAGGTTTCAAATACGTTTTTAATGAGACGTCCTGAATAGGATGAAAAACCTCAATAAAATGGCACCCCAAAATGGTTCTAGAAGCCTCATGATACAAAGCTCTTATTTTGATCCATGCAAGACAATGATGGAATTACAATATGAGCAATTGAACTTATAAGTTCAATTAAAGGCTTTCACCAACATGAATCGTGTAAAGTATTCACATTATCATGAAACTTTATAAAAACCTTCCTCTTAGAAGAGTTTTCAAGCTAATTTAAAGCTTTATTCATTCCAAAATTTAGTATCTCAAGATGAAAACCAAGAAAGGTTTTCTTAAGGAGATGCAATGGTTCCTAATGGAAGGAACTTAAAGCTCTCTCTGTACAATGATGAGAAGGAAATATTTTTCTTATTTCATAGTACCTTCAAAGCTCCCATTCTTTGATTAGCCTTGAAAATTAAAGCCACCTCTCCTAACATAGATAGAAATGAACTTGGATTGTTAGGAAACATGAGAATTCATGAATAAGTTCATGAGTACGTTAGGACAGGTGGTCGTCGAGCTACCTCTAGAAGATGTTTTACTAAATACCAATACTAGAATTCATTTCTAGTACATGTTCTAGAAAATTTTAAGGCTCTCACAAACATTGAATAGTCCAATAATTGAAGGAGTCATAGTAATGGCTCTCTGGTTGTGAAGCCATAGTTTACACAGTTATCGAGGATGAAAACTCTTCCAAAGGGGGGAAGAAAGCACCAAATCACATCAAATTTGGTACAATTGATTGGATGAAACATAAAATCTTGGAGAAATATTGATAGGTTGCAACCACCATAACCATGAAAAATGGCACTTAAGTCTATGGAAGGTGAAACTTGTATTCACCTGGGGATTTTTTAAAGAAACCCAAAAGCATGAGAATATGCTCAAACTTAATTAGTAATGAGATTCCTTGAAAACCCTAGGGTAGCTTTTTGAAATATTTGGATAAATAAAGGAATCTAAAGGGCAAGAATAATCTCTTATCACTTCAAGATAGTTAAGGAAAAACTAACTAGATGTTGGATACGATTCAAGACACTTGGAATCACAGAAAGGATGGATGTTTATTCCGATAGGATGGATGTCTATTTCATCAAAATGTTTAGAGCTTCCAATATAATTTTAGGGAAAATTAAGATCATAGAGAGATCTTGTGTTGGAAGCCCTAGTTACCTAAGCAAGATGGAAAACATAGAAGTAACTGCTTGACTTCAGATTCTAGCAAGAAGAATCTAAGTAAAGGATACTCTATAGTTAGATTAAGCTTCTAGACTTTAAGATAAATATCATCTACACATCAGTGTTGGGTATAAAGTATGGTGGTATGGGACACTATACTTTATATTCACATTAATGTAGGAATGATGGTATGGGACATCAGACCTTGATATGATATGTATCTTTTAGTCTTGGGCTCATGAGTTGGAGTGAAATTCCACCCCAAGGAAAACTGAAACTTCATAGATAAAAATGAAGTATAGAATGGTCAAGAATATGAGCATGAAGCACTTTCAAATATCAAGTAACTGAGAAAGTTTGAAGATCATGAAGTGAAATCACTTTCTAGATCTTCATAAAGATTTTTAGTAAGACTAATGTAGTCTCGTTAAGGATTTTAAAGTTCTTTATCAGAAATGCTACATGGATTTCTAGAGAGAGAACTTGAAAAGATCCTTTCAAGAAAGGTAAATTTGTCTGAGTCAATCTAAGTTGAATAATACAACTAAGTGAGTTAATATATTTTAGAATAAAGATGTCAAGATATATTTAAAGATATTGAATTAGTTATCTATGTAATTGAGGTTAGACTAAGTTACTCCAAAACATCTTGTTGATAGTACAACAAGATAATCAATCTCCTAAAGTAAGAGATTTATACTAGACTTGTTATTCAAGTCTATAGGAGTCTCAAGAGATTGAAAAGGACTAACTTCTTAATTAAGATATTTGAAGAATCATAGTTTGAGAGTAAAGTTGAACATCATCAAAACTCCATGGCTTGAGACACCGATGTTTTATACCACTAGAGTTTGGTAGATGGATGATGGTTTAAATTTACCCAAAGGCTTCTTGAGAATTTAGATTCAATCGCATAAAGATAGAAACAATGCTTCAAACCATTAGTTATATTAAAATCCTTAAAGTTTTGAGTCTCATCTGATTTGACTCAAATCATTTTAGTGTTTCAGAAGTTGAATTGGTTACTACGAGTTTTGGTTCTTCCTTCTCACTTTTCCAGACCTTGGATTTGACTTGGAAGGAATCTTCAAAGTCACTGCTAGATCAGGTTTAGCTAGATGGAATGGATAACCAGATTAAACATCAAAAGATGGAGGTTTTGTATAGAACCCTTTCAATTTCAGAAGACACTTAAGTTTAAGAGAATTCATTCATCCATCTAATGTTGATTTAAGATCAATGGATGAAGAATCTAAAAAGTTCTCTTAAAATACTTTGAAGTAAAACTCTTAGTAATTTTTTATAGATTCTAACAGTTCCAAACAAGTCAAGGCTTTTGAGAAAGTCTTGGGAAAATCATTTTGAGGTTGGTTGCCCAAAGAACTGAATCACATATTCTCTATATTCTACCTTGACTCTAAAGTACAATGGGACATGGTAGTCCTGTATTTAGAAAAAGGGATCAGTAGATGATGGTTAATAAGTAGAAAATAGTTAGAGACATCTTATTTAGATATTTTGTTCAACCTCAAGAGACTTCTCAAAGTCTTGAACTAATAAGAGATCCATCTATTTTTTAGGCCCATACCCGAGTAGTGGGTAGAAATGGATTTACATAGAAAATTAGTTGAAGACTATTACAATCCACCTACTTCATATGTTTGTACTATGGATGCGGAGTTCGCACATAGGGAAACATTGAATTAGGCAAGGATGTTTAAAACCACCCTTATCATTTTATCCATACTTAGCATTTTATTTAGTGTTTCACATGCAAAGTTAAGTAATATTAAAATGATTTGTGCAAGGATTAGCCCCACAAGTGGATTTCCTTCTTTTCAGATCCAGTATGAGATAGAATGTCCTTCCGACAAAGAAGCAAATCAGAGAGATGAAAAAAACCATGATCTGTAGATATGATCATGGGGCACTGGGGAATACTCCACATAATATACCTACACACATTTTTGAGGAATAAAATGTTAAAGGGGGGAAGAATGTTGTATAACTATGGGTCAAAGTGGACAAAGACATGGGTTTTGAGGGTCCAAAACCACTTGGAGAACCCTTGGATTCTATTGGGAAAACCCTTGGGAAAGTGTCTCTAAGAGTGTGGTTTCAACCCTTGAGTTATTTGGATTTATTTACTCCCAATTGAAGGGTTTTGACCTTAGGATTGATATTTCCTAAGGGTATGTTATATAACCCTTAGGGAGACCTCTCAAGCTTTAAGACTTGTACAATACAAGCTTGGGAGAAGTCCTTTTAGAATCCATGTGAGATCCATGTGATTCCATGTGATTTCCAAGGTTAGAAGGCCTTGGATTAGCATCCATGTGGAGAGGGCACTTGGAAAGCTCTCCTCACATTTCCCCCCTTGGCCTTGAGGTATATATATGCGTGGAGTTGGTTGGGTGGATATGTGCATCTCTCACACCTTGTGGGCTAGGCTAGTTATTTTGGGTTGTCCTTACTCTTGTTGTGTAGATTCACAACATTATCCCTACAGGTTATGTTCAGAAACAAGCAACTCAAAAATGTCTTTTAGCATGGAGAGATCCACATGTACCTCAAGAACTGTCTATTTTTAGACACGAGAAGGTCCCTATAAGACACAATTGGAGTTTATCAGGACCAACCAATTAGGTGCACACATCTATGAGGATGGCCTGAGGTGATTATTGGTCCAACTCAAAAATCCAAATCAACCCTTTGGACTTGAATACCCAGTAGTCAAGTTTGAAGAGGGTTCATACATTGATAAGGAAGGAACCATGTATGTGGTCACTAACCTATCAAAAAGGACAGATGAGTTTGGAAACATCATTCCTGAGAATGAGATAGGAGACCTAGAGCAAGGAGATGTAGGACAAGAACCCAAGACTCCTAGAGGTAAGTCAATTTTGACCACAGTGATCACTCCAGATTGGGTCCCTCAAGACAAAAAAAGCATAGAACTATTCTTGAATAGAGAAACAGAGGAAGCCTTTTGGAGATTCAAGGCAGATCAACCTAGCCCAATAGTCACCATCTACGAGCTCAAGGATCCGAAGGTACCAGGAAAAGTTGTCTACCTGGATAACACGTCGGAGAAAATGTTCTTGGTTTCAGAGCATGGAAAGTATGCATACACTTTGCATGGTAAATTGATTTTCCCTCCACCAAGATCTAATATGTCACATGGCCTCCAAGGAGCAGGATCATCCAAGGCTCATGAAAACTAGAGGGAAAGGACTAGAGAGAGACTTGAGGTAAGCTTTACACACAATGCGGGTAGAGAAAGATCAAGACTGAAAGGTGAAAGACATGAAAGAGAGAGACACCAAGCACAAAGGCATCAAAGAGATGAACATGATTTTCCATTGCCTAGACCCCGTGAGCACCCAAGAACCCTTAGACCCTCTCAAGTGGTCAAGGCAATGAAGAACTACTTTGACGGTTCAGGAGATCCTTATGATCGTGGCCGCTTTCAAACAAGTGTTAAGAGGTGAACAAGTTGAGGACTTGTTCAACCAGTTGGAGGCATTTGGTTTGACCCTCAAGGGCAATGCCTTAGCTTGGCTTCAACCTCTAAACAGTCACAACTATCGAGAAGTAGGTCAACCACTAGAAGAATTCATTATAGAATTCTCCAAGAGTGGCATCAAGCATAACACATCATCCTTGATCCACAACTTTAAGCAGACACCCCAAGAAACAGTGCAAGTTGCAGGAAGACAGTTCAAACAATACTTAGAAAGATGCCCTATTCTAGATTTACCCACACCGGCTAAACAAGTTGCCTTGTTCTTAGATGGCTTACTGAGAACTAAGTTACGATCATATGTGTACTTGAAAGAGCCTAGATCCATAGAAGAGTGTGTGCAGATGTGCATAGACATAGAAAACAACTTGGGTGAGGAGTTAGGATTGTCCAAACTCTATAAGGATTGTGATAGTTCTACTACTCATACCTCCAGAACCTCTACTGAGATAGATGAGATAGCTGAGCAGGTTGCCAAGAAGCTATGAGTTCAAAATAGACAAACACCAAGGGTCACATCATTGAACCGATGTTATACTTGTGGAGGGGACCATATGGCTAATGTATGTCCAATGGAAAACCAAAACATGAGAGAAAGGAATGCTCCATATTGCATTATTGAGGGAAAATACATGAACCATATGGCTCAAGATTGTCCCTACAATAGGCAGGTTGTTAGACAAACTTATCAGCAACCTTACCAACAAGGTAGGTATCAGAACCAATACCAACAACCATATTATAGACCACAATAACAATATCATGCACCATATAGGCCACAACTAGTCTTAGGAAACCAAGCAACAGCTCCTGCCAATGTGATTCCAGTTAAGTATGCAGTGGCAGAGGAGAACCCTAACAGAGCATTGGTGCTAGTGACCCCATTGGTCTTAGAGAATGACCATCATGCTCAAAATTTTGACTACTCTTATGAAGATAGTCCACAAGCTTATTACACAGAGTCACCTGAGCATAGTGAGACCTGTCCTTATCAATATGAGCCACCACCTATGGAACGAAAATGAGAGCCAGAATACTCCAAGGTCATGTATACGAACAAGTAAGAACACCCTTAGAGTACCATGTTTTAGATGTCAGGGCGACCATTTCATTCATGAATGTCCCCACTCACCAACTCTAGGACAAGGACAAAACATCACAATACAAGGTTTTTGTCCTGAGTGCGGCAAAGAACATCTTCGAGGAGATTGTCCTAGAAACCCCTCTAGTGTGCGCAAAGTTACACCCATTAATGTGGTAGGTTTAGTGGTGGATTCAAGTGCTAGTAGCAAAAATGTGGCTCCTATGCAAGCAGTCACTAGAGCACAATCCTTAAAATAGGATAAACCAACTGAATAATCAAAACCAAGTGAATCAGGAGAGCCTAGTAAGCGAAAAACAAGAACATGGAAGGATACCAAGGAGAAGGCCAATCATAAGTGGAACAAGAAGTTATCAGAATTGGAAGAAAGCCTGAAAGATGCAAAAAACAAAAATAGACATTGCATCTCAAAACCCCTCACATGCTGAAACTCCACCCACTCCACTTCATCCCACCCCACCACCCATTGTAAATAGACCACGACCAAGGTCTATCCTTGCAGAACCAACCCTAGAAGGCTGGGACATGATGTTCAAGGCCTACTAGGCTCGACTCCAAGAAGGGCCAATCATTGCAAACCCATACAAGAGTTATCATAGAGTAGATTTAGAGATTGAACGAACAAAAATGTGCATGAAAATGGTAGAAACAGCTCAAGCTATGCTCGAGACCAATCAACAGTTCAATCAGGCAAATTCTATCAAACTAGGTTTGCATTTCGAGGGCTTACTAGAAAGATTAGAACAGTTGGTAAACAAGCCACAAGTTTGTTCACATCCACAGGCTTAACCAGTTGTTGAAAGAGAAAGATCACCACCAATGCAAGTTTATGTTCCCGATTCCATAGATGATGGAGCACCTCTTTCAATTCAATAGTACTCTCAAGAGTTCTTGCGAGAAATACAAGAAGAGAAATGGGCCAAGGAGAAGGGTAATACCCCTCCTATTCCTAAAATTGATGATCTTCACGACCAATTTCCCCTAGACATTCCATCTATTTATGGAGACCACGTAGATCAACAAGAAGACGAAAGATTAGATTTTGAATCTAATTCTTTACAAGAGTTGCCAAAATTCACAAGCCCATGGGAATCTGAATCTCTTCAGATAAGAGCTCCCACAATACTGGTAAGAAATGAAGACTCACTGGTTCCAAGAAACATTGACGTCATGAAGAACACTAAGGTTCAATGTCATCTCACTGTAGAAGAGTTGCTCAAAGTAAAACCTGAGCTATGGAAACATGTGGTGAATCAAGTTCTAGAAATTGATTCCAATGTGTCAAAATTAGGCTCTAAACAAAAAGTCCCTGAGATACCTCTAGACAAAATAGGAGACATGAATGAAGGTGAAGAAGGTAATACTTATCCTCCAATCACATACCAAGGTTACACAACCAAAGCTATCTTAGATTCAGGTTCTAGCGTTGCGATTACAACCACCTCCTTGTGGAAGCAATGGGGCAAACCCACATTAAAACCAACTAGAATGAAGCTTCAAATGGCCGATGGCCATGTTGGAAGACATCTAGGATTGCTAGAAGGGATCACTCTAACCACTTGTGGTGTAGAGTTTGACCACACCTTTTCTATATGTGACTTTGGTAAAAATGATGTCTATGAGATGATCCTAGGAAGGCCCTTCCTACGACAACTTCAAATAGTACAAGATTGGGGAACCAAATCCTTATACTTGCAACACTTAAGGGTCACCACCAAGGTAAATCTAAAAGATTATACCTTTAGAGATGTACCACCCCTATAGTGGAATCCTATCCACAAAGCGCAAGAAGATTCAATCTCAATGCATTCTGAAAGTTCACTTGATCCATCCTGGATGCATGAAGATACTCATTTGTGGATGTGCAAGGTCATAGAGGAAGAGGAAAAATGCCTAAAGGTGAGAGAAGAAGGAACTTCGCCAGGAGATAGAGCAGTTAGAGACCCAACCTACACATCGATGATCTTTCTAGATGAGGACTTTGAGCCTCATGGCTGACCAGAAATCTTAGCCACCATGGACATTGCTATCAATGAGGAACAGTGGGATCCTCATTGTGATGAGGAGGGTTATGGTTTTTTTTAAGTTCATGTGTGAGTCCTTGCTAGAAGAATGTGACCCTAGTGATTTCATAGAAGAAGAGGAGTATGATGATGATCTAGAGTCCATTGTGATAGATAGTTACTTTCACTCAGAGAAGCACTATCTAGAAAATGTAGGAGTATTTACTCAAATAGAAGAAGAACCTCTCACAAGCATTAAAACAGTAAACTCAAAGGAAGGAAGTGAAGGAGGTCAAAAGAAAAAGAAAAGAAAAGTAGTGAAACAAGAAGGAGGAATCATTGTTTGAAGTACCAGAGAATTTCAAGAAATATGAAGTTGAAGACCGAAAAATTTTGGTATGAATGCCTAAGAGAGAGGCCACCACAGGAGAAGCGTATGATAATAAAGAAAAGACAAAAAAGATTGTTGTGACCATTGAAGGGAATGAAGAGCGATGTACGTACATAGGAGATGACCTAAGTGCAGAAGAAGAAGTAGAGCTTGTAGCTCTATTAAGGGAATATAGGGATGTGTTTGCATGGCACTATAGAGACTTGAAGGGGGTAGATCCGGCAATATGTTCACATATGATCCCCATGACGAATGATGCCAAGCACACCAAACAGAAGCCCTACACATATAATGATACTTATGCAGCCAAAATAAAGGAAGAAATTGACAGATTGATTGAAGTTGGATTTATCTATGAGATTGAGCACACTGAATGGGTGTCCCCCATTGTAGTGGTGCCAAAGAAGAACAGAAAGTTACAAGTGTGTATTAACCTTAAAAAATTTAATCCCGCTACCATCAAAGATAGTTATCCACTTTTGATCACCGAACATTTATTGGAGCGAGTTGCAGGCAAGGAAGTTTATAGCTTCCTTGATGGATTTTCAGGTTACAACCAAGTAGCCATGTATGCAATCATAGCTAAACCTCTTTATGCCTTGTTGAAACATTTTGAATAGAATGACGAATGTGAAAACTCCTTCGACGAGCTGAAGAGACGTTTGTGCACAACACCAATATTGACCACTCCTGATTGGAATAAACCATTCCATGTCCATGTAGATGCATCCAATCATGGGATAGGATGTGTGCTAGCACAACCCATAGGTGAAGGAAATCTAGATTTGCCTATCACATATGCTAGTAGACAGTTAAATGCAGCTGAACAAAACTACACAACAACAGAAAGAGACGGCTTAGGCATGGTATATGCTGTGAAGAAGTTTACAGACTATCTATTGGCCAATAAGTTCAAGTTTTTGACTGACCATCAAGCTTTATTATATTTGGTCAATAGACCTTGCAATACAAGATGCTTCGTAAGATGGTTCCCTCTTACTAATGGAATATGATTTTGAAGTTGTTGTCAAGAAAGGTAGGACCCACCTCAGGGTAGATCACCTTTCTTGCATCACTTCAGGAGAGCCACCGCAAGGAGTGTCTGATGAACTACCTGAAACTTATCTGTTAATTCTGGAAGTTGTTCCTAAATGGGCAAATAAGTTGGTACCTGTCCTAACCTTCAGACCCACCAACAATAATGTAAAAATGAACAAAGAAGAAATTGTAAAATCACAAAAATATCATATATTGGCAGGAAGCATGTACAAAAAAGATAGGGAGGGTGTATTAGCTTGTTGTGTTGAGGACGATGAACATAGTAGTTGGTTGCAACAAGCCCATGAAGGATTGCTAGGAAATTACTATTCTAAACAATGAACATTTCATAATCTAAAATGTTTAAGAGTGTATTGGCCTAGCATGGACAAAGAAATACATGAATGGATTAAGAATTGTCCAATATGTCAAGAGAGACCCCTAGTGGAGCATGCCACTCTTTATCACATATCATTTTCCGGATTAGAGTGCTCCATTAGTAGAATTTATGAAATCAGGAACACTACCCAATGAGGCTAGGCTAGCAAGAAAACGGGGCATGGAGCAAGAGGCTCAAGACTATGCCTTAGTCGGAGACAACCTGTATCGGAGAGGCAAAGATGGATACTTAAGAATGTGTGTTCATGAATCGGACTACTTGAAAGTCTTAGAAATTGCACATAGCAGTGGTGCAGGTGGACACTTTGGGCTTGGCAGAGTAACCAAGACCATTCTATTCTCAGGACTTTGGTGGCCCAGTCTTCATATGGATGCACATACCTATGTGAAGAGATGTGACACATGCCAACGTGCCCAATATCCAATTAGAAAATGTTGATGTGTGAAACATCACAAGAAATGAATTAATGTGACACTAGACAACCTCTATGGTCACCATTAACTCATTGCAACTCCAAAATTTGAGAAATGATAGCCAAAACCAAGAACTTTACTTCTTTAGAACTTTTTAGTCATTGAAATGACATACCTTCACTCTTTTGCTTATTTCTCCCAAAACAAATACTATTTCCCAAGATCTTTTAGTATATGAAAGTAGAAGAGAAGAGCTTTCCAACAAGCTATTATTTGCAAGAAATGGATCTCTAGAACTCAAGTTATGGCCTTCACAAGATGACTATGTCTAACTACCAAAATTGGAAATTTTTCTTGTTATAGTAAGCGTGCTTGTCTAAAATCGAAATTTGATGCCTAGCATTGACTTGCAATGAGAATTCGATACCGGGCATCAACTTGGGGTGTTTTTAGCCACTTTTCAGTAGGGATTCGATGCCAGGCATCGAGTTCCCGCATAAAACCTCAAGCTTTCAGATGCCAAAAAGATATATGATTTCATGCACACTTCAAACATCACTTATCAACTGGAATTCGAGGCGAGGCATCGACTTGCTTAGAAAACTTCAACTTTTGAAAACATTACATAGAAGACAAACTCTGGAGATGGAGAAGGAAAACTTATACATAGAAGTTTAATCAACTCTTTCCATAACTATTAAACCTCAGAAATGCACAGGTGCGTTCTCACGCAGAGAAGCTTGTCTATTCTCAATCATAAAAAATGAACTTTTCCCACTCTAACTAATTCTCTTCCACTTTGCGTCAGTTGATACAAACTAACTTATATTGTTTTTCTCATTCTCGTGACTTTTAAAAAACTTCTAGAACTAAACTGAACTAATTTTACAAATATAATACACTTGTAAATTTGTCTCTTCACATAGGCATGTGGCTTTCTTCTAGTGCATTGACCTTCAAATATATGTCCAATTAGTGATTGTTTCTCCAATAGCTGCCCCTCAATCACTAATTGAGATTCTCTGTTTCTTCATATTATCTTCTTTTCTTTTACTCCTGCCATGATTTTGAATCTGCTAGTCTTCACATCATCCAAGCTCTTTCTCATTATGTCTGCTATCTGATCTTATTAGAAATGTACTCCACTTCAATTTCCTTCTCCATTACCTTTTCTCTCAGGAAATGATAATGTATCTCTATATGTTTTGTTCTTGCATGAAATACTGGATTTGTTGCAAGATAAAGTGATCTTATATTATCTCCATGTATTGTAGGTATACCTTGATCAATGCCCAACCTTTTGAATAATGTCTGCATCCATATGACCTCCTTAACTGCTTCCACAAGTCCTTTGTACTCAGCTTCAGTTGATGATAATGCTACTGTATGTTGTTTCTTTGAACACCAACTTACAAGCTTATCACCAATGTATATCATGTAAACATGAGTTGACCTTCTGTCATCCTGATTACCTGCCCAGTCTGAGTCACTATATGCTCTCAACTTCAAATCTGAAGTAAAAGGATAATACAATCCTTCCTTTATAGTTCCTTTGATATATCTGAGAACTCTTTGACCTTCCTCTGTTCTTTTGATGAGTAGACTTGGATCTGCTTTTGAACTTTGATATCCAAGGTCATTGTTCCATGCTCTTGGAGCTTGCTTCAATCCATAGAGTGCTCTTCTTAACCTGCAAAAAAAATGTGAATGTTTGGAATCTATAAACCCTTGAGGTTGTTCCATGTATACCTCATCTGATATGTATCCATTCAAGAATGCATTCTTTACATCCAATTGAATTAGGGTCCATCCTTTTGAAGTTGTAATAGCAATGATTGTCCTTATAGTTGACATCTTAGCTACATGACTAAATGTCTCATCATAATCTATGCCATAAGTTTGGGCATAGCCTTTCACCGCCAATCTAGCTTTGTATCTAGCTATACTTCCATCTGCAAGCTTCTTCACTTTATAAACCCATTTATTTCCAATTACTTTCTTACCATTTGGTTTAGAAACAAGTTCCCATGTCTTGTTCTCCTCTAGTGCATTGAATTCTTCCTTCATTGCTTCTTCCCATTGGTTCTTACCTTTTGCTTCACCATAATTATGAGGTTCTTCATCATCTTTGACCATATATGCATAGTTCTTTTGAGTTATGTAAGAAGTATCATAAGAATACCTTTCTGGTTTCCTTCTAGTCTTGCTTGACCTTCTTGGTTCACATTCTTCATATGTGTCTGGATACACCTCTTCCTCAAATATAGGAGCTTCTTCATTTCTTCTTGTTAATCCACTTGTGGATGTTTTTGCTTGCATATAGCCTTCATCTTCATTTACCTGCACAATTGATTTTCCTTTCTCACATCTTCTTACCTCTTCTTCAAATTCTTCAGCTGTATGACTTTGATCTGCATACCAACTTTTTTGTTCATCAAACGTAACATCTCTAGAAACAAGAAATTGTTTGGTTAGAGGATTCCACAACTTGTAACCCATCTGCTTTTCATCATAACCAATGAACACATATTTTCCTGCCTTTGGTTCAAGTTTATGCCTAAGTTGTGATGGCACATAAGCATATGCAACTGATCCAAACACTTTACAATGATCTAGTGTTGGTTTCTTACCCCACCAAGCTTCATATGGAGTCATTCCATTGAGAGCTGCACATGGTAATCTATTCACAAGATATGTAGCTGTATTTACAGCCTCAGCCCAAAGATAATTTGGACAATTCTTCTCCTTCAGAATAGCTCTAGCAAACCCAACCAAAGACCTATTTCTTCTTTTTGCTACACCATTTTGTTGTGGTGTATACCTACAGGTTATTTCTCTCTTTATACTTGCATTCCAAAGATAATCATTGAACTCTTGGGAGAAGTATTCTCCCCCTCCATCAGACCTGAGTCTCTTAAGCTTTTCACTTGTGACTCTCTCTGCATATGCATGAAAATGTTTGAAAGCTCCAAACACTTATGATCTTTCCTTCAAAACATATAAAGTTATCCATCTTGTAGCATCATCAATGAAAAGAACATAATACCTTGAGCCACTAATAGATCCTTCTTTTGTTGGTCCCCATACATCTATATGAATGAGCTCAAGTAATCCATCATGTTTGAATCCTTTCTTCTGAAATGGTAACCTGTGTGCTTTACCCATTTGACATGCTTCACATTTATAAATCATATGTTGACTTTGTGCATTTGGTAGTCCTAGTACAGATTGATTTGCAACCATATCTTTAATTCCTCTTTCATTGAAATGACCTAATCTCTTATGCCAGAGATCAAGTTCTGTAATCACTTCTTCACCATGTGTGAGCGAAGCTTGACCAATGTTCCCTTGCACTCTTAAAGTAAAGAGTCTACCTTCTTTCTTACCACAACCAATCTGATTATATCCATTCTTTGGATCTTCAACAAATACTGCTTCATTTGTAAACCTGACTTGAAAACCTTTTTCAACTATCTGTCCCACACTAATCAAGTTTTTAGGTATTGTGGGAACATACAAAACATTGGTTAGCAAATCTCCTCCACTCTTGCATTTCACTTTTCCAATTGAATGTACACTATGTCTCGTATTATCACCTGTTTGAACTATATGACTAGAAATGCCTTTTTCCAATTCTGACATCAATTCTATGTTTCTTGACAAATGATTAGAACATCCAGAGTCAACGTAAAATACCTTTAGATCTTCTTTATCTGATGTGCTGATTGAGTTCATCATCAATGATGTATGACCTTCATTTTGTGTATCATTTGTATAATTGTAGTAGGTTGTGTTGTAGGACTGATTATGTCCCCAACTTCTTCCTCCACCTCTACCATAGCCTCCTCCTCTTTGACTTTGTCTACCTCTCTGAAAATTACCTTGATATCTTCCACCTTTGCCTCTGTTATTGTTATTCTGATTTTGATTTGATCCTTGGTGATTGTGCCAACAGTCATGAGCCAAATGATTACTCAATCCACAGATCCAACAAGCCTTCTTGTTGTTAATCTGATTACCTCTTCCTCTTCCAAAACCTCTTGCTCTTCCTCTGCTTGTGCCTCTACCTCTTGCATAATAAACTTGAGAATTTGTTTCCTCTTCATCCTTTGCTTTACCTTTATCTCCTTTCTTCTTATTCTTCACAAACATTGCAAAACTTTGTCCTTTATCTCCATCTCCCTTCAAGTCTTGCTCAAATGTTAGCATCAAACCAAGCAATTGATTCAAATTTGGAACATAATGATTTAATGAAAGTTCTGTTGATAAGACAAAAGGTTTCCACCTTTCATCCCCTCTCAAGCTTGCAAGTAATTGAGCGATCAACCTATGATCCTCAATATCATCATCTATGGATCCAAGACTATCTTCTAGATCCTTCATTTTAGTGACATAGTCACTAATACTTTGACTTGGCTTCTTCTTGAATGTTGTAAACTCTGACCATAAACTTGCTTTCCTTGCTTTAGTAGTGCTTTGGAAATGATACTGCAATGCATTCCATATATCTTCAGATGATTCCAATCCTCTGATGTGTGGTAGAAAATGATATGAGATTGTATTGTAGATGTAAGCTTTTGCACTTGCATCCTTCTTCTGCCAATGCTTTAAAGCATCCAGTTCTTCTTTCTGTGGTCGGCTTTCATCTTCAAATACTGGCTTCTCTTCTTCACCTGTTACATATACCATGAGATCCTTACTCATACATAAGGCTTCCATTTTCATTACCCATGCGGGGTAATTATCTCTATCTAGTTTGTCAATGGAGATAGATCTGCCATACTCCTTTCCTTCTGTTGCAACCTGTGAGCTTAAAGTATAAAGGATAATACCTTTTGAAGTTATTTGTGTATGAAGATAATTTTGAAGCCTTGAGTCTTCCAATGCTTTAGCTTTCAAACTTTAATGAAAAACTTTCCAAAACTTCTTGTACCTTTGCCACCTTCTTCTCTTTAGGACCTTTTTGCTCTGATACCACTTGTTGATGTGTGAAACACAAGAAATGAATTAATGTGACACTAGAAAACCTCTATGGTCACCATTAACTCATTGCAACTCCAAACTTTGAGAAATGATAGCCAAAACCAAGAACTTTACTTCTTCAAAACTTTCTAGTCACTGAAATGACATACCTTCACTATTTTTCTTATTTCTCCCAGCACAAATACTATTTCTCCAAGATCTTTTAGGATGAAATTAGAAGAGAAGAGATTTCCAACAAGCTATTATTTGCAAGAAATGGATATCTAGAACTCAAGTTATGGCCTTCACAAGATGACTATGTCTGACTACCAAAATTGGAAATTTTATTTGTTATAGTAAGTGCGCCTATCTAAAAATGGAAATTCGATGCCTAGCATCATCTTGCAATGAGAATTCAATGTGGGGCATCAACTTGGGGTATTTTTAGCCACTTTTCATTAGGGATTCGATGCCAGGCATCTAGTTCCCGCATAAAACCTCAAGCTTTCAGATGCCAAAAAGATATATGATTTCATGCACACTTCAAACATCACTTATCAACTGGAATTCGATGCCAAGCATCGACTTGCTTAGAAAACTTCAAATTTTGAAAACATTACACAGAAGAAAAACTCTAGAGATGGAGAAGGAAAACGTATACATAGAAGTTTAATCAACTTTTTCCATAGCTATGAAACCTGAGAAATGCACAGCTGCTTTCTCACGCAGAGAAGCCCGACTATTCTCAATCATACAAAATGAGCTTTTCCCACTCTAACTACTTCTCTTCTACTTCATGTCAGTTGATACAAACTAACTTATATAGTTTTTCTCATTCTCGTGACTTTTAAAAAACTTCTAAAACTAAAGTGAACTAATTTTACAAATATAATACACTTGTGAATTTGTCCCTTCACATAGGCATGTGGTTTTCTTCTAGAGCTTTGACCTTCAAATATATGTCCAATTATTGATTGTTTCTCCAACAGAAAAGATGAGATGCCCTTGAGGCCAATGATGGGAGGATGTGCATTCTCGAAGTGGGGTATAGACTTTGTAGGTCCTATTAACCCCCCAGCTAGAAACTCCCATGCAGAATACATCATTATAGCCACAGATTACCTTACAAAGTGGGTAGAGGTCAAAGCCACGACAAAGAACAATGCTCAAACAATGGCTAAGTTCTTATTCGAGAGCGTGTTCACTAGATATGGATTACCAATAGAGTTAGTAAGTGAGAGAGGTACTCACTTCTTGAATGAAGTCATTGAGAATCTTCTCCAAGAATTCATGGTTGACATAAGAAGTTTGCCCCCTATCATTCACAAGCTAACAGAGAAGCGGAGAGCACAAACAAGATTCTATGTAATGTCTTGACTAAACTCGTAAATAATAAATGCTCTGATTGGGATAAACAACTTCATCATGCTATTTGGGCTTACCGAGTTGCCTACACAATAGTACTCAATTCCACCCCATTTCATATGGTTTTTGGATAGAATATTATGCTACCATTCGATTTCCTAATCCCAGCCTTAAAAGTAGCACAAGAGGACGAGTGGAATGGACATGAATTGTCCTCTAGGATCTTTGATCTAGAATGCTTAGGTGAGACGAGGCTGTGAGTGGTATCATGCATCTACATTGCAAAGAAAAGACAAAAGGTGTACTTTGATGCACACATCAAAGATAAAATATTGAAAGAGGGAGACCTAGTGTTGGTTTATACACTAAAACAACATGTACGTAAATTGGAAAAAAGAGGATATGGACCCATGATCATTAATAGAATTTCCACTAGTGGTGCAGTTCAATTGGCCACTATAGAAGGTGATATCTTGCCAAGCTATATTAGTGGATGTCGAGTCAAGCTATATCAAGATCCTCTTACAGAGGATATGTTAAGGAGACTTAACAATGCTAAGAAGAGAAAAGACGAAGATTTTAGGGCTAGAGAAGAAGCACAAGCAGAGGCTAGAGAGCGCATTAGGTGAAATAAGTTAAGGCGACTAGGCCTAGATGTCACTCCAGAAGCACCAGGATATCACATGGCCATGTGTCAAATAGCTGGTGTAATCACTTCTCCAATAATTGATTGACCTCCCTTTGTGACCATAGAGGTAGGACAAGGAAATAATGTAAGGACTCTAAGAGCATTGGTTGACTCAGGTGCTACAACTAGTGCAGTTAGATTCTCATACTGATCTACAATTGAACATCAATCCCATAGAAGCCTATCTCATAGGATTGGGAGGTCCCCTTGTTTGGGTGAGGTAGAGCTTCCCATCTATCTTCAAGATGTTCCAATGAGAGTCAAAATGCTAGTGTGTCAAGATGAGGAACTTAGGGAACCACTTGTCTTGGGTCAAGATTGGATCTATGACCATGCAGTCAACTTAAACCTAAGAAATCAACTTCTTCAAGTTTGGGTACATGACCAATGCATTATAATAAAATTAGAGAATTGTATGCTCACAAATCCAGATGTCACACACTCTCTTAGTTATTATGGGACTAATCTTAGAAAAAAGATGTTGCCTGTGTCAAAAGCTCTATGTACCAGAAGAACTCAATCATGGAAGAATTGGTTCAAAGGCAAGCAGACTCCTCCTCTTGTGCAAAGACTAATGCCATCACAAAAACTCAACCAAAAAGGCAAGTGAAATAGTACATGACAACCGCTATATCAAATAGACAAAGGGAGTTCAAGAAGAAAGTAGTTCCGGGCATGAAGCAGATCTAGGCACAAAAAGGAGAGCAACCACTAGCCTTGACAACACAATGCCCACCCAGGAAAGCCAACCATGCGAAGAAAAGAACCAAGCAACCACGACGAGCTCAACAAGAAGGTCTTCGACAAATTTGTGTGCCTAAGAAATTAGCTGCAGCTCAACAAGGGCAATCACACATGTGGGTACCCAAGGAACTCTTACATGCACAAAACCCTCGGCTCTCATTACCTAGGAAAGTCTTAACACAAAAGCCTAGGCGAGGCAAGGGTCAGAACCAAACACCAAGACCAAAACCAGACCAACTCACCTCTTCAACAAGAGTTAAAAGACTAACAACAATGGTATGGGTATGGAAGCCAAAAGCACTAGTAGCCCCCCCAGAACCAAAGAATCAACCATGTGGGATACATAATTTAAGAAACCATCTAAAGATGGGTGATCTCTATGCAGCCGAACATGGTTCTCAAATGGATCCCTATAAGGAGGAATGAACAGTTGTCATCTTGAGGTCCAAAGGACACCTCTAAGTATAGCTTGCATCAACGTCCCCAAGTAACATCAGAAGCCTCGACATGCAACAACCATGTGCCTTTGGCACAACCTTGTCTTTTGCACCATTTAGGTCATGCATTTCCAAAGTATGCATTAATATAGGGCCACATTACACGGCCGTGCATAGACACTTTTGAGAATCCCGGGCACATGAGACACATTTGACCTATGTACATTATTTTATTGATACTAACATCTTTCTTGTTATTTGGTGAAATTGTTAAAAAAAGAGAGAGAGAGAGAGAGAGAGAGAGAGAGAGAGAGCTTGTTCCTAGGTTTGGATGATGGAACATGAATGAGTCATGCTTAGTTGAAGGTGGAATTGTTAATGATTGGGCATTTATCAGTTTGGATAGAAGTGTGTCT